>WURT03126561.1:0-11621 GCA_009936505.3 Holothuria glaberrima | reverse complement strand
TAAGTGAAAAACAGTAAATGTCTTGTAAAATAGTCAATATTTGATGGATTTTAATGGGAATTATGGCTATTTTTATCGTTTTTTATGCTTTTTACACCAAATAGGCAAGCATCACATTTACATGTCTACAGACCTTTAATAGCACAGTGGTTCCAGGTGACCTCCCGCGGGAGGTCACTTGGCAATTAAGGTCCTCTACATATGTAAATAGGAGGTAATGAGGGGCGAAGTAGATTGTAAGTTGTTCAAAAAGGATATCACAAATTATTGCGCAATTGACTATTTCAAATTTAGTGAATAAACTTCAACATTTTATATCTCAACAAAAGGAAGCTATGAAAATGGGGATTAGATGAATGAAATTAATTGTCTAACTTCTAAAATATATTCTTGTAATCTAGACTTTAGGTCCACTTTAAGTACTTGAGTCCCAATCGTGCCCCACCCTTTCCCACTTGGTAGTTAATTCAACAACACATATCGCTACAGCTCAATAGAAGCTATGCAAACTAGACTGAAACTTTTGCATCAGTATTTCACTTAATTTACTTGGCGATCATTTGACTATCAGATATAATTCGATTTGCAGGTATGTAGCATGATGATGTTGCCTGTAGTTTTGCTGTCTGATTTGTTCCTCTGTTAACTTTGTTAAGGATAATTTCTGCTTATATTCGAATTCAAAAATTAGAAAAATTTATCACCAACATCAGCAAATTTTCAATTATCTGCCCTCACTGTATATGTACTTTTCACGGTGTCAAGGTTTGGTACAGTGTGTTTGAACCGTACAAAAGGGCAACCTAAAGTTCATTTTCTATGACAAAATACAACTTGCAATTGACATATGCAATTGTAATGCACCAATGTTCCTGAATAAGTCGTAACTCACAATAATGCAAGGTATTATTCACATTTCAAACAATTCATGCTCCAGTTGGTGAGAAGGCAACAATACACACAATGAGAAATTGAACAAAAACACATTTCAACACCTAAGTTACAGAAACTGTTTTATTTGCTGTCCTGACTTCACATTTCTTCATTATATGCTTAATCCTTTTTTACTTGGTTAACTGAAAAAAGCCCTGACCAAAATTTATGCAGTTGGTCCTGGATGCGGAGTAGTGCAAACACTGTGTGGTTTGTGGGTTAAATTTTTATGGCTGCAATTATGTCATGTGTAATGGAGTTTATTCAGAGTGCTCATGGGTGTAAAAAATGTTTTTGCTGTCTTCAATTGTTGCTTGAAAATAAGGTTAAGGTTAACAGTTCAGAATTTGACATTTATACCCCCCTTCCTCCCAATGGAATGAACCAGCTGAAAAGGTATTCTTTGGCTTGCATGTCATCAAATTTTTTTTTTCCATAGTCTTAAAGGTCTACAGATATTCCCAAAACTTGTCTGGTCAAGTTTGGGAGTCTATGAGTGACAATACTTACCTCTTAGTGTAATACCTGACTACTTGATGTAAACGGCATTTAAGATATGGAAAACAAGTTTATAACTCCCATAACATGATTCATGAAATAAATTGAGCATTTAACAATGTCTTTTACTTTTTTTATACCAACATCATGAATACACATTAGCTTATTATGCTAATCAGGAGACATGGTGTGAGTAAATTGTCATGAGTATGAGAACAAGTAGAGCCTCTGGTTGTGAGTATGAGGTCAAGAACATCTTTTTCCGTGAGAACAAGTACAAAATTTTGCATTAGCCTCAATGCATAACTTCCAAAATCTGTGAGTATGAGTGCCAGTACAAATCAGTTCTCATGAGTATGAGTACAGGCAATAGTGCAAAACTGTGAGTATGAGTACATACTCACTACAAGTTTGCAAATTTGTTACATTTCTTTCTTTACAAGTATCTTTAAATTTTCAGAAAGTAAATATTACATATCAAAGCAGTTTGCATGATTTTACCAATACTGAAAAAAACTTGTATTTTTCAAATGAATTTTTTTTTGTTTGTTTTATTTTTTAAAATTGTCATGATGAATTAAGATACTGGGTGTATACGAGCAACGGTGCCTATACATTTTTTGCTGACATAAGTGTTACCACTAGGTCTCAGACTTTTGGGGGAATTGACAATTTTTGTAAAAACAATGTTTTTAACACTTAATTGTTTATCCTTAGGTTGAATCCCAACAATACCACTCTAAAGGGCTTTTTACTGAAGATAAGGCAAACTAAAGCAAGATTCAAAAGAACTTATTGACGAAAATACAATTACAAACATTCTTTCCCTGTCTAACTGCATGTAGTGATGAGAATGCTAACTTCAGGGAAAAGTTTTGTTTTGTGTGGAAATTACTTAGGAATAACATGTATACTATACAGACATCTAAAAAATATGGGCTATAATGATTTGCATATTTTTAGTATGAACCTGAAACATTTTGGACAAAATGAAACACAATGAACTGACAATATGCAACTTCTTCCCACAATTTGAAGTTTGAAATTTTGAAAAATATTTTAAGTTTCTATCTCAAACTCAATGTATGCCAAACCAGTTGAGTATAAAGTCTAAGCTTTGTACTTGTAAGATACTAAATATTACTATGCCACAGCTATCTTGGACGGCCTATTATATGCAATCATGGTGGAGACATTGCATGTACACCATTGGGATAGGATGCTCTGTCCAATACGAAATCTGTATGGGGCCATGCACTGCCAACTGAAGGTGCTGCAGCACTGTGAAGTTTCAATGCATAGTTGCTTAAAATACAATATATTTTATCTGAAAAAAGTGAAAATTTTCTGTCCAAATGGGAAAGGGGGAAGAGGGGAAAGAAGACTCCCTCCACCTTGTGCACCTATGGTGTGGACGGCTTACTGAGACTTACGATCCATGGATTGCTGGTTCAGTTCTTGGCTTGCCATTATTGATCTATTTTTTTATTTATTAATTTATTATTCAGATCAGGGGTACTATTAATATACACCGTCCCTTTGATTAGAAGTGCCTCGACGCTTGCACATCAAATATGCAGCATATATTCTAATTATAAGTAAAAAGTTGTTGTCTTGAAAATAACCAAGAGGGTTTCTGACCATGCTCAAAAGGAACAATAACATTTTGATTTCACTTTTAGATAAAGATTTTTCTACCTGCAAAATGAATTTAAACTTACAAAGAAAAAAATCAACCTTAAGAACTAATTGCTTCAGTAATCCACTTAATATTAGAAGTATAGTATTTCACAAGAAAATTGTAAGGTTAATGGTAATTATAACCTAGAGTATAGCCCCTACCCCTAAAATTTCTTGTTGTATAATTATAAGGCTTATGAAGGATCCCCTCAGTGGTCAGTGGTCCACCCTCCCCCTCTCCACCTGTCCAATAGTAGGACTTATCAAAAGTCATGTAATTCCATGAGCAATTCACATAGTGTTTGGCATTTTCAATGTTTTTCCCATAGAAAGTGCTCATGTGCTGTATATATGTTAGGCCACAGTGAACAGTTTCTAAGCAATAATATACTTCTGATCGCTGAAGACCTTAAACCATATCTACCTTTGTACAACCATCATCAGGATATGGGTTTCTTCTTATGAACTAAAAAAATGAAAAGCAATCCTATTTCCCTTTGGCTAGCATATGGTTGGTATTCAGTAGAACTGCCTGTACCTCACAGACTAGTTATAAAGTCATGGTTAAGCCCATTCTTCCCTAGGACATAAGCTGCCTTCACCGTAATGCACCATCATTACTGTCCTCAAGGCAGGCGAAGCTGCTTCATGGTCCTGTGTGTGTGCAGCTAACTCTGTGGTCAAAGAGGGGACAAG
This sequence comes from Holothuria glaberrima, assembly GCA_009936505.3. NCBI lineage: Eukaryota > Metazoa > Echinodermata > Holothuroidea > Aspidochirotida > Holothuriidae > Holothuria > Holothuria glaberrima. The sequence continues at coordinate 7,814 of WURT03126561.1, read as the reverse complement.
AAATGTAAGCCTCAACTCATTGTGCATACATAGTCACTGCATGCTCTCCCACTGACCCAACAGCTTTTTGCAGCAATGTGTGCATTGTGCAAATTACAACTGGTCATTGCAGAACACCTGGGGTCAGTACTGTCAATGAATTCATGTTTAAAGGAGTAACAAGGAAACTGGATAGGTCAGATTGTAAGACTGGTTGTAAGACCTTGGAGGTGACCTTGTGGGAAGAGGGTTAGTGACAAGGAAATGTCCAAAAAGAAATGTATATTAAAGTCAGTGAACTAAGACTTAAATGGTTGATCTCCTTCCACAGTAGATGTATTTGGGGTATCTGCTACCACTTGACCTCTATCTCAGGACACATACAGCTTTGGTGGGTAGCCTGAGGACTACACAAACTGAGTCCTGAATTTTTAAAGAGAGGACATTTTTGAACTGAGGGAGTAAGTTATAATGATGTTTACTACTTCTCTCTGAATTTGGTTGTAAATGACTTTAAACTTCAAATTTGTTCTACACTGTACTTGTTCTATAGGTGTACCTTGCCGATAACGTATATAACATTCAAAAAAATTTTCCGCATTTCTTCCACCAAACCTGATGCTAATCCCCCCCCCCCCCCCCCACCCCTAAGAAGAAAAAAAAAAGAAAAGAAAATTACAGTTAAGTGGAAGTGCTAATTTTGTTGTATAACATCAAGTTTTTGATAAGCCCAAAAGTATACTCTTGGTGGAAACAATCAGAATTCATTAGAAAAAAGTAAAAAACTATGGCACAAAATTTAGAGTAAAGCAATGACACATTGAAGAGTATCTTCAAGGTGCATATCCTGCATGACTGTGGCAATGTTAAAGGGAGAAGGCAGTCTCCCAAGTTATTTTCAAAAATTTGCTAAATCTTACAGATCTCCTCTTATTTCTCTCACAAGTATTTTTTGTAATGTTTCCTGATAAAATCATTGAATATTCCATGAAGGTAAACCAAGGAGTTATTCTGCATAAATTTAAGAAATAAGTGACTAAAATATTGTCACATGATTGATATGAACCATTACTGAACTAGTGTTCCAGGGTACACTAACTTAAATTGGGGAGAGGGGGACTGCATTTTCCCTTTAACATTTTAGGCAACAAGGTTTGTTCCCAAGTGTTGAATTGTGACTGTGGTAGTCACAAACATTTCCAAAATTCAACTACACAGGATAACAGAAAGCTATATGTAGCCTGGAGCTTACAGGCCTACAGTACACAACCCTATGGCTGCAAAGTGCCACTCAAAATATTAAAATGATATCCCATAGTGGCTTAAGATGCATTGTTGGTAATTGGACCTCATAGGAAAGATATGGGACTGGGTGTAAACCAGGGGGGTATCCAGGAATTTTCAGTAAAGGGGGTGCAAGGTTTGATTGATCACAGTCCCGAGTGAAGGGTCTAAGTTGAAGGGGTGCACCCCTACCCTTTGGAAAATTTTGCTTTTGGAAAAGGGCTGAGAGGCAAAATGGTACTGCATTTGACACATTTTGTTGCATTTTCTTTTTTTTGCCTCAACTTTTTTTTTTCAGACATGACGGCACATGTTGCACCCCCCATCTTGGATCCGCCACTGTGTGAACAAGGGTTTGTCATAGCTAGACATTCACACATATCTCATTTTATACACAAAACATGTTACCATGAGGAATATAAGTGTCACAGGCAGAACTTTGTGAAAAAGTACTTCCAACCCCTCTCCTGCCAAAAATACTTTCCACCCTGTTTCTTCTTTCTACATTAGTCATCCACAATTTTAAAATATGTAAACTGGTAAAAAGTTCAACTCGTGTCCAGCACCACTTCATGATTTGAAGAATTCTTGAACCTTTGCTGGTATGAGTTACATACATACATACAAAATATGTACGTAACTTTAAAGCAAAACTGAAAATTATACTTGAAATATAAAGGTCTCTCTGCATGAACCCATTGGAAAGATTTATATAGATACTGTCAACATGTCGTTTAAAAACCCTCATTCTTTACAAATTTTACTCCTATAAAGCCAAAGTACTTCCTACTACAGAAGTGAGAGAAAATTATGTCACGCAACAAAGGACGACTCAGTGAATGAAAACAAAATGTTTCAATGCTGGTACATATATGCAACAAACATCGGAAACATGACCCTCCAATTAGCATTCATGACCTCATCAATTTACTTTACTGTACATGAAAACTTTTAGTAACAGAGGATCAATTGTCATAGAAACACAGCATTCTTTGCCGGTTTTTATTTGCAATTTGCAATATCGAATCTCCTAAATAGCGCTGATATAGTCATAGTATCTTTCGACTTAAAACAAGCATTACCATCAGAATTTAAGTACATCAAAGAGAATAATAAATATTACTTGTAGTATCTTTCAATTGACTTAAAGGGAAATACTACGTTTAAAATGTACCAACACTGCACACAAAGAGAATACCTTTAATCATTATTAAACCGTCCAGTCTCACAAATAAAATCTAGCAATAGCTTTATCTCCTCAAAATATTATGCATTACAAGAGTAACATGTTGAGATGTTGCATCATTTGAATTTCTAAAACTTTGGGTGAACAAATTACTTTTGTTTCTTTTCTTCCTGTGAGAGTCCTATTTCTTGAAAAAAGAGCTACCATACTGCCATATTTTGAATTGTCTATCATTTTGTATCTATTACTATTGGTTTAAAATGTATGAAAATTACTATGAACCAAATGCAATGTTTCCCTTTAAAGTAAGCACTAACGCCATACTTTAAGTGCATCAATAAGGATCTAATGGGTTCATATCTGTAATTTGATGTTGGTCACTAATCTACTGGAATTCACTTTCGTGATTGGATAACCATTGTCATATCCATCAAACATCGGAAAAGCTTACAAGTTTCAATATTTTGTAACTGATATTGCTACTCTGAAAAATATTATACTACTTTTGCAAAAAAGACGAAAAAGAAAAACTTGAAACAAAATCGATCATATATTTTACCACAGTCATCATAACAACACCTCAATATTACCATGTAATAATTTAAGATGAAGCATTGGCATGGTACAAAGGTTTTATTTTGTACAATTTAAAGGTCTTCCAAACATGTAACCAAAACAGCTACTTTACATAACAGTAACATATTTAGATCCTTGACGAAAAATCCTTTGGAGTTATATAAATATCTTTCACCTTTCTCAGGATATACCTCTTCAAATTTGACCATTTCTGAGATTCTTGTTAGGTATGCAATAATGTGGAATGTTGCAAAGTGGCTGTACTTCTTTTTTCAATCTTCTGAATTTATCTGTTACTTATGTACAAAGTGTTTAATTTGATGAGTAATATGTGGCCATTTTCTGAGAAGCTTCTTCCAAAATAAACTCGTCAGGGCATAGTGGCATGCAAACATTACAACTGTCATTGGAATGAAGTTTAAACAAACAAAGGATATTATTATCTGCAAGTCTCTCTAACTCAACATCTCAAATTTACATATGGAGCTATGTTTATTCATGGTATTGGTACAATGACAGTAATTTTCTTGTGAAATGGTCAATATCAGATGGATTTTGATTGGAACTATGACTATTTTTAACAATTTTAATGCTCTTCACATCAAATAGGCATGCACGATATGTTATGTCAACAGATCTTAAAAATGCTTACATAAAAGAGCTGTCTAACCTGGACAGAAAATGTTTAATATTAAAAACAATATTGCTTGCATTGATCCAATGTAAAATTTCATTTAGACTGCTACTATGATCAGCATATATCAGATAAAGGGAGTTCTTTGCTTCTTTTGTAACTATTATGGTTTTCTATTCAATATGAAGTTAAGCACAACATCCTTAACATAAGCAAAAACAATATCCAAATGAAAATGTTTTGCAAAAATTTTAAAACTTCAAAAAATTTATTTGAACTCAAAAGGTCTTTTCAAAAAGGTTTGTTAATCAGTCTCTTTCTTTGTTCCTAATTAGTCTTATTTCTAAGCAAAAGTGTAGAGACCTCCCAACCCCTACCCCCAGTACATTTTCAATGAGAGTTGCCTTTTCAATGTTTTAGCGGAGATGGGTAAACTTCAGTGAAACATTGTGGTGTCACATTTTTATGTGTTTTCTCACTTTAACTTTACTAACTTTATGACCTAACCAATATCCTGTACACGTACCTTTCCTTTTTGGTTCATAACATTAGGATTCTGTGCTTACGCTATATGCTATCCTAACGCTGAGCAAAGAAAGACAACCCATGCAGACATTCATTGCCTGCACTTCATTAAAACACCCACCTATAAGTTAAGTCCCAAATATCATAGGAATGAGTTTGAAATTGAATCTCAGTATTCAACTTTATTAATTCATCTTCTTCATCTCTTAATGGATTGAGTCTGGTTCACTTAATGTTCAGTGGACTCCTTGATATTTGTAGGTCTAGGGATATTATTTGGGTGGAGCTAAATATGTAACATGAACTAACCAGAGGACTACTATCAGTTGACTCCTCGTGTAGCACAGTATTCCTCAACCAGTGATTGCGGCCCACTGTTGGGCCGCAAACAGCCTTCTGGGTGGGCTGCAAAGTCAGCAAAAAAATTTTAAACAAGAACTGAATGATTTTGCTATATAAAGTATTTCTTATATAGTTTTATCTCAACTGACACAGGTGGAATTTTAGTAGCATATATTGCCTAGAGTTGAAAGTTGTCTCCTATCATTGTTACAAGGGGAACTTCTTTTTCAATTAATGATACTTTGGTTCTCAGGTAATTTCAACAAATCGAAAGTGAGCCTTGCATTACAAAATGTTGAGAAACCATGATGAAGCAAAAAATTTCTGCCAAAAATGCCTCAGAGATTGATGGAAATGACACTTCTCAGTCCTTATACATTGAATCTAAACATACTCTTAGTGAATGTAGAAGTACTCCAATTTTATCAATTCAAAACCACTTGGCTTAAAGTGAACCTAAAGTCTACAATTTTAAGAATATATATTTTGGAGGATGGAAAACGAGTTTCATCCGTCTAACTCCCATTATCATAGCTTACTTTGTAGCTGAGATATAAAGTATTGAAATTTATTCACTTAATTTGAAAAAGTACATTGTGCAACTACTTTGTGATGTCCTTCTTGTAAAACTCACATTACCTGCTTTTGTTTCCTCTTGGAATTAAAATGTTCATATGAACTTGAAAAATTAACTGTTTTCTTTGGGGGATTGTATAGTCAAATCACCTTATAACAGTTAGAAAATGATCACATTCTGGCACATGGTGCTGCAGCTTTAAAAAAAAAAAAAGAAAAAGAAAACAAAGACGGTATTAAATCTGAGTCATACAAAAATGACATCACAAACTATTGCACAATCTACCACTTTTTATTGCGTGAATAAGCTTCAACATTTTGCATCTCAGCTCCAGAATGTCCTGTGAGGATGGGAGTTGGACCATTTGGATTCACTTTTTAAGCTTTGCCACATATATTTTTGAAATTTTAGACTTTAGGTATACTTAAAATATTTTACATTTTATAGTTTTTAACAAAAGCAACAAATGACATGAGACTATTGCCACATATTTTTCATTGTGATTTAATAGTTCCCTCCATCTTATCCATCTTATAGGGAGTCAATTGTCCCAGGGGCCCCTCTTCAAATATAAGAGTGACCTCGAAAATTATTTACAATTATGAAAAAAGTTCAGCATTTTGTATCTCAGACAGAAAATTTGTGGTGGAGATGAGAACTTGACAATGACTGTCCCTATTCAATTTTTTGAAACAAACATTTTCATTCTTTTAGACTCAAGTACCCTTTAAATTCAACATTATGTAAAAGTGCAAGTCCAGTAAAACAAAAGACAAAATCCCCAAAACTTCCTGGTTTGGCAGGGAATCTATGAGCCACTCATCTCCCATTCACATTTATGTAATTTTCTCGACAAGATCCTTCAAATGCTCATTTGCAAATACGTGAAAATAGTGTTTTGACAGACTTCCATGGCACCCGACTGCTCTTCAATATTCTTTACAAAAGGAAGGATAGTGTTTTCAATTTCTCAATGTAGGAAAGGTCTATTGTGCACATCCAACAAGTTAAAACTTTTGCAAGAAGTTGAAGTTTACCATACTTCCTTTCTGGCTGACCACATGCTCATGTTTTAAAGTTGAGACTAAACTATCTAACAGTTCCACAAATATCATAATTTTTTTTTTTTTCCTGCTTTGAAAAGTTGTTTGAACTTTTCATGCTACAATGTGAAGAAAGCCTAAGGCTTTAATTAAGACTTCAAGAATTTTGACAGAAAAATTCCACAATAAGATCATCGTAGAAAGCAGTCTCTGGATTCACCAAAATTATCACATGATCTAGTCTTGTGTCACGACCCTCTATGAAAGAAGTATGGAATTTCCAAAAAAGAATGGGAGAAATTTCATTTACGGAGGCTGAGCATTTTGCCTGAAATTGTTAAGAGCATATGCCTGAAAACTAACAGTCTATATTTTGTACCCCAAAAGCAAATTTTCTGCACAATTGGGGGGGGGGGGGTTGGTTGCAGTGCCCCAATCTCCTCTCTGAGTCATACACCCATGATGATTTCTACCTTGAGTCTGGTTATCCTATCAACTCCTTAAGATCGGCTTCTAAAGTCAATGATCCCAGATTAAAGATGTAACCATATAAATATGTATGAATTCTTATTGAGGTTGGTTTTATTCTTGTTGTAATTTCATCCATTACAAACAGCTACTGGATACATAAAAATCAAATCTTTGAAGGACTTTTTCTTTTTCCTACCATATTTATTTTCTTCGTCTCTAACAAAATTCAGAAATAACTTCCCTCATAACTGAAAGAAACCTTCTGATAGTTGCATTTTTCATACATTTTACGGTGATATGACAAATAAAAAGATAAGAAAAATATCCTCAACGAGGGATAGTTGCCCTCCCACCCCCTTTGATATGTCCTAGCTATCCCATTTTACCTGCATCTTAACAACCTTTATTTTAAGATGTTGATTTTCACAGATCGGTGTCATAAAAATTTTGCTTTGAAAATTTCAGGAGTGGGAGGAACAACTGCCTGTGCTTCTCCTCCCCTCCCCACAAGGCATGCAGCCATGGTTAAGTGGTAACGAGACATGAATTAGATTCTTTATGATTAGCAAATAACATTGAAAAGCTATTACCAGGCCTGGTCCATCTACTGTAACATACCATTTTGGTATACTTATATAAGTGGTTGTGGTCGGTATTGACACACACATTGAGGCTCGTTGAACTTTATCTCTAACAGTTATGTTGGGACAGAGTTTGAAAGGCCCGTTATTTTGCAGGTAGTAAAAAAGAACAGGATGACTTTCGAACAAAGTTTGACCTTCGGAAAAATGTATGCATGACTAATTTCCAATGACAAAGCAAGAAAAAAGGTCGTCATGAAAAGTTAAAAATTTCTATTGGAGCATTATAATGATCATTCTTTCACTGCCCTATGCTATCTGACACTTATAGGTAATAACCACATGCCAAACCTTTTTGAAAGGTAATTATAGCTAAATTGTATTTAGTCATATGGGGACTGCTCTAGAGTCATACAACTTATTGGTACTTGGTGCTACAGCTCACCTACCCCACAGTTAATTAGTAACTAGAGCACCAATGGTGCAGAAGCTCATACCTTCAACCAAGGGTCCCTGGGTTCTTGTATTTACTAGCACAATGTCATATAACTTTAAATGACCTCAAATGACTTAGGACATGGGGCCTTGGACCAAAACTTCCAGAAAAAAATAAACA
>WURT03126550.1:0-11621 GCA_009936505.3 Holothuria glaberrima | reverse complement strand
ATATAATAAATCACGATGATATTTTCCAGAAAAATTAACATTTTACAAATACTTTCTCAAATGCGAGGGGCCCGAAAAATGTATGGTTTGTACGGTGGTGAAAATGATTAAAAAATGGATGACACAACCAATTCAGAAATAACATACATAATCCTTGGATCCGGTAATGAGCTTCCGGTCTATTTATATCGTTAGCCAACTGGTGTATTGATCCCAGCAGCCCATCTGGATAACGAGTGCATTCACATCAGGTAGCCTATTTGAGCACGGTATATGATAACGAGCTCGTCAACTGATTCCGCGCATGTTATGCCATATGAACGCAGAGATTGATTATGTTAATGTTGATATCAGTTTGCGTACAAAAAATGCTCATACCAGAACGTTCCCATAAAACGTGATCGAATGAACGTCTACTTCTGTTCCTGTAGAAAATATATTCCACTCCACACGATCTCCAAAACACATTTCTAGACCGGGAAGATTTCCGTACATATACCCGTTAATGGATCGCATCAGGTTACTCTCCAAAAAGCCATCGTCCTCTGTATATCAAAAATTTGATAAAAAGGGGTCAGAAATTTTCCAAATAGAGATCTAACTTAGCTTACAGTCTAGAAATAAAAATCCTCACTTGGACTATACAACAAGCATGTACTGTGACCTACTATGCCGTGGTACTTTTTCCGCCACTTTCCTCGAAACACCGAAAACTCCAAAAAGGTTTCTTAACTGGCAGGGGTAACGATAAATTTTCAAAGGATATTTTCGCACATTACAAGTCTTAATTAAACAGTTAACATGCCCGTAGCAGAGGCTAGGGGTGGGACAGGGGTAGATGCCTTACAGAAATTTTTGCCACTTCTCGTCTCCTTTAATTCAATACCTTGTCTAGTTAAGGGCCCAACTGTAAAATATGACTTCAGTGAGTTGTTATCCGAACGTAGATACCGCACCGAAACTTTATTTGAAGTTAAGGTTAGACAGTAATTACCTTGCTCTTGAAAATCCCAAAAGAACTAACTGGATTACAAAGATAACACAAACTTAACACACCGCCAGAAACGACCCTTCTCTGTCCTTGCACAGTTGTAGATAAAACGCAGTGAAAACGTGAAACTGTACCTCGAGCCCCTCCCCTTCCCTCCCCCATGGGACCACAGGTGACCAGCTGTGCCGATTAAAGGTCTGTATGACAACCAGAAAACATATTAACACTACTTACTACAATTAGCATTGCTGAACAACACAGACATTCCCACAAAATTTCGAGTTTTTTCCTCTTTCCAGGATCTGAGCCAAAGGTCTTTGGAACGCCGAAAGGGTGACACCCAGTCGCGTAGCTACCTTTCCATCGCAACAAATTTTGGATTTACTGTGACTGAACAACAGCTAACATTTAACTTCTAACGTGCATACGGGGATAGCCGTATTATTCAAACATAATTTTATTAGATAGTTATTTGAGCCAGGTAACTGTGGTCGAACTATCATTTGGATGGACCGAACGGGACAGGCTCCAATCAAAAAGTGCTCATCTGCAGAGTGAGGAAGAGTTAATTAAGCCTCAAGGGCCCAGTTTTGACTAAGATACAAAAGTTCTTAGCATGCAAGAACAATACAGTATCCATGTGAATAATACGTACATCATGATCGTGAGTTCGGTTTGGAGTATGAATGTATGTTCCTAAACTATGGCGTAGATCGGCTCTACCTATAACGGAGAAGTCCCCTTCCCAGCAGGCACGTAGCCCCGGGGGCATGAGAGGGCACGGGTCCCCAAATATTTTTTTCAATTAAAGGTCTTGCACTAAAGGAGGAAAAATACATAACGAGACCAGCCTTTTTGGAATACAAATATAGGAAGAAAAATGGAAAATCTCGCACCATTTTGCATCTAGAGTCCTTGAAATACGCAAAAATTTTCAAAGGGGAGGAGGACACCCCTACCCTTAGATCTCTCCCCCATGCCGGCGAAACTCCGACGTCGATATGCCCTATCCCCAAATTGGTTTTTCTGGCTACGGGCCTGCTCCCCAGCGACATTAAATGGTACATAACAAAAACTTGCAGGGAAAGAATGAGCTATAGGGCTCACCAGATGTTCTGCATTAATGTTCCTTTTTTGTAGTATTATGTTGACCAGAAGGAAATCGCCTTTTGTCAAGAATTAAGTAAGACTAAAATACAAAAATGTGATCTTTAGCAGTTTAGGAAGTACCGACATTAGAAGTCATAACAAAAAATACTTTAAGTCACAGGTTCGCAAGCACGGGTTTCGAGCTTGATTTTCTTCTATATTAAAATTAAATATTTGTTTGATAAATTCATGCCAACTTGACTTGTCAAAAAGTGTAAAATCGGATAAAAGTGGTGGTCCACCCGGTACACTTGCTGGTCCACCCGGTACACTTGCCACCCGTGACAAAGACTGTTTTATAAACATACCGAGGTCTACGTCATCTGGATTCCCTGTAACGTAAGTATTTACGTTTTCTTGTAAGTAGTGGCTGGAATTCTCGTCGATTACCGTCATCATAAGGAAGAATACTCTATCGACATCCCTCCTGGAACCATCTGGACGCAGAAATCCTGTAATGAGACACATTGGGTGTTAACTGGTTAAGAAAAAGAAATTAGCTCACTTTAATTTCTCCTATCCTTTGTATCTGTTTATAACCAGATAACGACTGGTCTTACATATCTGGCTGAAACTGTCGCAGTAGCTTCGCACGTATCTCCCGCGCAGGAAGGGACTGTTTTCATCTTTTCAGCCCGTCTAGAACGTGAGGGGGCAATGCATGACAGACCCTGATGTAGAGGTATAAAGGTCAAGGGGTTGGCCCCGTTAGGTCTTAGTGTCCCCCTTGGGGAGCAGAACTCCTTCGGGAGTAACGTTTAATTTCCGCCCTTCGGGCTGCATTTGATTTCTACATACCTCTATCGTTATCACATTTTGTAAAATAATGAAATGCTGATGACTGGCCGAATGGACAACTTGCAAGAATGGCCAATTTCTATTACATTGGTCAAAACTTGCAGAAGCTTTATTGTGAAATCTAGCGATGTTACCTGAAAGCCATGTGATGGTATACTGACTAGTGGCACTTGGGAAGCAAGGAAGAATTAAATTGTTGTTTCAATGTTGTTATGTCCTAAATTGAAAGCCACTGTTAAAATGTTATATTTCAAAGTAACTTCTCTGAGAAGAAATTATTTTTGGTAAACTGCAGTTTGCCGCAAAGCATGTTTGCAAATTCAGCGGAGGAGCAATTGAAAGTTTTGCATTTACCAATAGAGGACATTTACCACTTAAAGGGAAAATTCAGTCCCCCAATTTGAATTAGTGTACCCCGTCTTAATTAAGGAATGTCTCCTATCAATCATGTAACAATATTTTTGATACTTACTTGTAAAATATATGCAAAATAACTCATTGAAGTTCGAAGTAGGCCAAAGTACTTATATGCATAAGGAGATGATAATCTTAAGATTATTTAGTACCCCTAAGGGATTGATAAGTTTACTTATTTCTTCCGTTTGTACAAAGGTTCCTTTTAATCCTTTGTTGCTGCTCCTTAGCAGCACAGTTCATTTTTTGTTTTGAGATAGAGTCTTTGTTGATCAACACAGAAAGCTTTAAATTCTTACAAGTCTTACTAAATTAGAGCAAGCTCAGTGAAGGGTACAAATGGTATCATCCTGGACTGAGTTAGTTAGTTAGATGAGGTTTAACGGCCCAGTTTCCAACCAGTTGGTTCAAGTCGAGCCGGCCACGGCCTTTTTCCCAGTTGTGGCTCACTGGCTTGTTTTCCCTTACTCCATTGCTTTTACGGAGCATCACGCACATTCTGGACTGAGAAGTCTGTACTTATGAGTACACATCTCAAAGTACGAGTGCAAAATCCTGAGTACGAGTACGAGTAGAAGGGCCTGAGTACGAGTACTTGATTTTCAGACTCTGAGTACGAGTGCGAGTACAAAGTCATGAGTACGAGTACGAGCATAGAAAAATGTACTCGAGTACGAGTACGCACTCGAGTACTACAAGTGGTGAGGGTCCCTCTCAGATACTCGGACTAAAGCACTTCAAGTCTGGCCCTCTCAGACATGGATAGTCTGAGTGCTTTATGATTTAAACTACACTGACCCGATGGGAGGACATATAACTATTAATCTGTGTAGATTTAACTATAAATATCATACCACTCAGGGGTAAAGTTTAGTGACTTGAACCACAGTGAAAGGACCAGGCCTATTACGGAGCCTATACAGATACTGGTCACGGACCCTACGAGTCAATGATGACCTTTAATGACCATAACGGTACTAAAGTCACTTACCCTATCAGTCAGTGATAACCTTTAATGACCAGAAAGATACCATGCTGTCAGGAACCCTCCCAGTCAGTGGTGGCATTTAATGACCACAACAATGCTAGTTTAGGGACTCCATCACCCAGTAATGAGTCACCAGTGTCTAGAAGTTTTTAGTCTTTAAAACTGAGTATGTTTTCAATAGTCTTTTAAATAGTTCACGGATCATATGGTCGGACATTCCAGCTAGAAATTGTCTACACAGGAGTGCTTAAGTATACGCATAAAATGGTAAACAAAGCTTGTACGGCAAACCAATGTAACCTTACTAAACTCTTGAACCGGATGGCTGATAAACAGTTTGGCTTTTGGTCAACTATATGACCCGGATTCTGAGAACAATACTTTATAAGGAGCCAGTACAAACAGGACTAAGCCATGTTTTGGAGAAAGGGGATTGGGACTTGTGTTTAAGAAACAGTCTTCACTTAAAAGCTATGAACTTGATCGAATGTTCGCTTGTCGCATCGATGCTGTTGATGTTGCTGGTTGCGAAAACGGGAATAAAGGGGGAGGGAGGCACCACATGGATTCACTCCAGGCACACTAATAAAAATAAAAATTCGCACGAAGGACCACAGTTCTTCGCCTCACCCCACGCCTTCTTGCGACCACTTCAAGTTTTCTAAATGTAGTATACGTTTTCATATGGTCAGGTTGTACAATATAAAGGTGTGCGTCGGTCTGGGTTGTGATGCCCTAACCACCATTCGTCAGTTTGAATACAACCAAGACCCACCCGAAACCGACAAAGTATTGTGGCCAGCCCATCCTGGACCCAAACCGGCATTGGTTTCAGTGAAGGTTAAGGCCTGTGTACACTTTCAACATTTCAGGACACATGTGTCGACACATGTTGCTGACACATCTGGACACAGAAATTTTGTCCTTGTATACACTAGACACAAGTCACGGACACATGTTGCGACACACTTGAGCAACATGTCAAAAATGAGCAACAATGGTGCAGAAGCTCATACCTTCACAAATGGTCCTGGGGTTCTTGTCTTTACAAGTACAAGCGTCATATGACATTAAAAGACCTCAAATGACTTATGACCCAAATCTCGAACACCATGAAGGCTGCTTCCGGAATGTTTCCTGTTATCTTCATTTTGAAAGTTGTTTTCGTGAATACATCTTAAGAATGTTCTTTACGTGGTTCGTATGCATTTTGACTTATAACAAAAACTTACGCAAATGTTAGTGAATCGCACCCCAGATCACTAACCAAGCAACATTGACAGGCTATCAACTCTGTTTAACATTAATTGGAAGAAATGGTTAAGCATTCTGCAATATTTCACGAGATAGACCCTACGGTCCATCTTGGGCATTGTCTCCTGAACACCCTGAAGTTACCACTAACAAAATATCATGACAAATCATCAAGATTGTACAAGAGAATTTGTAGGAGAACGCATTTTGCAAAATTTCATAAAACGGGTCATAGGGACCACATGGGACCTTAGACATAAACTTCTAGAAAACCATAAACAGATCACTAACCAAGCATCATTATGATAGGCAGTCAGCTCTGTTTAACATTAACTGGAAGAAGGGGTTAACCATTTTACAATGTCACAAAATGGATCCTAGGGCCCATCTTGGTCCTTACATTAGACCTAAAATTTCTGCACCCCCTGAAGGTACTATTAAAAGAGCATCATTATGACAAACCATCAGCATTGTACAAGAAAAAATTTTTTCGAGAAAAAGCATTTTTCAGAATTTTATAAAATGGACCACAGGGCTCACCTGGGACCTTGGACCAAAATTCAAGAATCCCATATACAGATCATTAACCAAGCATCATTATGACAGGCCATAAACTCTGTATAACATTAACTGGAGGAGGGGTTGACCAATTTGCAATATTTCACAAAATGGACCCTATGGCCAATCTTGGACCTTGGACCCCAAAATCCTGAACACCCTGAAGATACCACTGACAGAGTAACATTATGAAAAACCATCAACATTGTACAAGAATTTTTTTACGAGGAAAAGCATTTTGCAGAATTTCATAAAATGTGCCATAGGGCCCACATGGGACCTTGGACCAAAAATTCCTGAAAAACCCAAATGGCCCACCACACAAGAAACATTGTGTCCAAGTTTCAAACAAATCCATGGAACGTACAACAAAAAGACGCTATGGACAAGGCCCTGGACTCAGATAGCAAACCAACATGGGCCCCATAGGTGGACTCATGTGGGGCCAATATGATTTTGCATCCAAGATTCATAAGGGGCCGTATGGGCCAGCCCATATGCTCATATGACCCATATGGGATAGTTCTGGTGCCCATATGAGGCAATTGCCCTCATGGGCCCCAGAACTATCCCATGTGGGTCATATGGGTTATCTGGGCTGGCCTGTATGGCCCCTTTTGAATCTTGGGTGCAAAATCATGTGGGCCCCATATGTTCGTCGAAATGGGGCCCATAAGGGCCCATATTGGAATATTACCTGGGGATCACCATGAGAGAGCAACATGGGGCTTACCATGCACTGTCTCCTGAACGAGCTCAGGTTGGAAGACAGGCCCTCCTATATGAATTTCCTGCGTGAAATGAAAGGAGGGGGTGGTAGGCGGTTCACTATCTGACGTTACCAAGTCGGTGAACTGTTATATTTTTAGGGTAAATACAAGATCATGTTATACATGATATAATCAAAAGCTTTGAGGAATTCCACTCTTTTGGAGGAATGTGAGTCATTCTCAAATTGATAATTAAGAGGTCTCATCCCCCCCCCCCCGCCCACCCCTTACATTTCCCCATCTATTGCCAAGTAGCAGCTTTGAGGCGACTGTCTTTGTACACTTTCGATTGAACATCCCACGGACAGGGAATACTCTCCTAAACTTTAATCAAATCCTCCACTTCAGGATTTGTCCATTCCATGGGGGCTGTCATTTTGTCAAAGTCACAGGATACAGGGGTGGATCAGCTGATTCAAATATGATTTCTGATTGGTCAGAGCTTGGACACATGTTGCCGGAAAATTGACAAGGTGTGTCGGCAACATGTGTCGCCACATGTGTCCTGAAATGTTGAAAGTGTACACAGGCCTTAAGGTGATCAATACTTTTTATGAGAACGCAAAATCAGATGGTATCAAGGATGGAATAAAATACGAATATTTTCAGTGTAATATAGGTGTAAGACAGGGTGAAACTTGTCCTCGGTACCATTTACAATATTTTTAAACGATTTCGAGATATTTTTTTAGCCGTTACTATAACGGTTAGCCTAATTTGTCTGCTTTACTCAAGGAAGTTCTCAGTAATGACGAGGTTAAAGTCTTCATTAAATTGTTTACTTTGTTATACGCAGACGACACTATTGCATTAGCTGAAACCGAAAATGAACTCCAGAATGCATTGAATGGTGTAAATGACTATTGTAGTGTTTGGCATTTGAAGGTAAACGTTAGCAAAACTAAAGAAGTGGTCTTTTCAAAGGGTAAATAGGGAAAAAACCTAAGTCAAAATTTGGCGATACCAAGATAGAAATTGTTGATGGATATGCTTACCTATGGGTCACCTTTAACTGCAATAATATATTTTCTAAAACTGCGAATGCATAAGTGAATCAGGCAAGACGAACTCTATTTAGTATGTTGAATAAATCCTACAACCTTAGTCTCCCTCCTGATATTGAGATTAAATTGTTTGATTAACTTGTCCTTCCGGTTCTTTTATATGGATGTGACATATGGGGTTTCCACAATATTGATCAAATTGAAGCCCTTCATACTAAGTTTTGTAAGAGGATTCTGAATTTAAGTAAGAATACGCCTACTTGCATGGTTTATGGGGAGCTGGGGCGACACAAAGTTTTGAAAACTGTTGAGTTAAGGATGGTCTCAGTTTGGTATGTGATAGCAGCTGGTATGGGTCATAACCTGGCTCATTTAACAGTTTAATTTATAAGTTTTTACGAATTATGCATGACACTAATGTATAGCTCACCCTGGATTCTTAAAGTAAAGGATATATTGGATACATCGTAAATGTCATTTGTATGGAATACTAGTGGTGAAGCCTGTTGGCTTCCAACAACATTAAAGCAGTGTCTGGATGATACGTACGAACAGGACTGGATTGCTGAAGTAACACAAACTCACAGTGTAAAAATTACAGGATATTTAAAACTAAGCTGAAATCTGAACCCTACTTAATAACCCTAGACCACTTCAGTCGTAAAATGTTCAGTAAATTTAGATGTGGAAGCAGCAAGTTACCGATGGTAACCGGTAAATTTGAAGGTGTGGTTTATCATAATAGGACGTGTGAATTTTGTGGGGGAGGGACCCTGCATGGGCGATGAATTACATTATGTTTTTCAATGTCGTCACTTTATTAAGGAAAGAAATTTATTACTTAAACCATATTTTAGAAGAAGACCCTCTACTATTCAAATGGAAGAGCTTTTTTCAAAGTAAAATAGAAAGAACATTTTAAATTAAATTAAATTAAATTCTGTAAGATCATTATGGTTACATTTTCGAATTGATGTTATGACCTTTAATCCAAATTGAGTAAGAACTAGTGGCTTCTGTCAGTTCTGTGATAAGTAATGCCAGTATGTGTTGTTTATATTATTATTTTGTTTTCCTTTAATCCGTTCTTTTGTACTTTAATGGTTTTTGCCATATTATTAAAATATTATTTGTATTTGTCATATTATTAGTCTCTTGTGCCGTCTTTGTGGCGATAAATAGAGAATAAACGAAACTGAAACTGAAACATGACCTTCTATTGTTTAGCATTGAAATAAAATAAATGTTGCTGTGGCCTTGAAACTTTTATTATTTTCTTTCACTTTATGTTGTGACGGCAGTGCTTACATAGACAGGTTATTTTATAGCAACTGTTATAAGACAATCATCACAAGTTTATAGACAAATTGTTGTGGCTTTAAAAAATTCAAATAAAATAAGTTGAAATGTAAAGTGATATCAACCTTATTTCCGCACAGATAGACTATTTTCAATACAATGAGCAAATTCAACATTTCATATTTCAGCACAGCAATGTCCTGTGGATATGAAGATTTAATTTAAACAATAAGATCTATTTTAACTTGTTGGCCTATAAAATATATTTTGATAGTTTTGACTTACAGGTACACTTTTAAAAAAATAAAACTCATTTAAATGGGCTGGAATCTGTCAAAAGAAGATGCCGAAAAATTGTACGCATATACGCGGTTAATCTTGTGAGAGTAAATCAGTGAAGAGTAACTCAAAGGACCAATTCAGTCACATAAATTTCAATTGGTATCCCCAGATATCCTAATTTACATATTTTTGTGACTCTTTTTAACCATGCACGTGGCAATATTTCATTTCTGTACTTTTTAAATGATACAAAATGAAGCTTTGGTTTATATTCAATATTTAATTTCTGAAGCAACAAAAAAGATATAGGAGGTAATAATTAAAGATTTAGCTGTTGCTGCGCAATAAAGTTGGATGCATACCTATGATAAACTTTAAAGTGCAATAACTGTTTTCATTTAAAACATGAAATATATGCAGATTCAAACTAAAGCCATTGCAAGTACTCCAAAGTTTTGAATTCTGGATGAAAGCTATAATTGCACGAAATAAGTGAAACTAAAAAAAACTCATTAAGCTTTTTGTATTGTCTCATTTTCAGCATGGGGAGCTCAAGTTTGTTTTGACGAACTCGGTTGTTTTACGGACGATACTTTCTGTTCGGATAACAGCTTCCCGCCTTGGGATCCTGAGGATATCAACACACAATTTTTCTTGTATACCAGAAATGATCCATCTCAGTACGAAGTACTGGACCGAAAAGATGCAACAAGCGTGGCTTCATCCAAGTACGATGGCTCAAAGGGGACCAAATTTATTATTCATGGATACACTGACACCATTTTTGGCGAAACTTTTCTAGATATTAAAGATCGTTTCCTGGCAAAGGTATACTTCTTTTGGTTATCCTGAGGCCATAGGCGTAATAAATGGGGACTGGGTGCAGTCCCCAGTTTGAGCTGCCCCTTCATTGCTAACTTCGGGCGAGCTAAATTTTAGTTTTCGGGATAACTTGATGGTTTCATTTATGCACAAAACAAGCAGCCAAAAGTGATCAGCTCTCAAATAAAAACAGCTATATCTTGATGTTATATGTAGCGTTCTATAGACTCAACCCCGAACCCTCCCCTTGGCTACGCGTCTGATGACTTGTAACTTCATTATCATTTCGAATTTCAATTTCACAGGAGGACTTGAACGTGATAATGGTGGACTGGGCGAGGGGTGCAGACAGTCTTTATGACAAGGCCCGCCAGAACATTAGGGTAGTTGGTATGGAGATAGCCCTGCTGACCGCCTTGCTGAACTCTCAGTTCGGAGCGGACTTTAGTAAAATGCATTTCATTGGTCATAGTCTTGGTGCTCACACTGCAGGCTATGCCGGGGCAGCACAACCGGGCTATGGTAGAATTACAGGTAAGCTCATTGTGCGTTCACCTTCCCAAGTTTATAGTTTATAGATTTTAAATATACCACGTCAAGTGGTACACTTGGACACACTGGGCTATTCACAGCCACTCGGGGGGACGGTATGAAAATCGACAAGGAAAACCAACCATTTCATGTACTTATAACTCGTCCTGTCGTCAGCTGGCGCTGTGCCGAGAGCCTACGAAGTTAACTTTCGAGGCCTAAGAAGAAACTTGGGCCTACGAAAGTAGATGGTGATGAGAGTGGCTGCTCAGAAAAATTTCCCAGGCCCAGAATACCAAGTGGGTATAGGTCCTTTACGCTACATCCAAGCATAGCAGTCAGTAGTGTCAGCCAGTGTCATCATCAGATGGTAAAAACAATTGCAATCATGCAGGAAGAAGTGGGGGCAATCTCAATCTCAAGCTATGGTAAACAAATACGTTTTTAGGTTTTTCTTAAACACGCTGGGGGATGAACTGAGTTTAACAAAAGGAGGGAGCTCATTCCGTAACCGGGGTCCACACACAGAAAGACTACGATCACCATTGCTTTTACACCTAGTACGAGGGTCAACCAAGTTAACACAATTGGCAGAATCTGATCGAAGACTATATCTGGCATTTTGTCTCGTAAGGAACATTTCGGATAAAAAGGCCGCAGGGGTCATATCATGTAGGGACTTACAAACCAATAGACAAATTTTGAAATGAATCCTGAATTCAACCGGAAGCCAATGCAATTGAAATCGAAGTGGAGCGGAC
>WURT03126539.1:0-11622 GCA_009936505.3 Holothuria glaberrima | reverse complement strand
GGGGGTTTCATGCAAACCTGGGAAATGAGATTCAAGAATATTATGACAAAGTGTCCCAACAGTTTTGTCCAAGATTGCAGCCTAATGATTAAGCCTAGTGATTAAGCCTAATGATTAAGCCTAGTGATTAAGCCTAGTGTAAGAAACACTTCGTTATTTAAATTTAAGTACACACTGGAATGTTGCACCTGTTAATTTACAAATATTGAGTTGGGGTAGGAGCACGCGTAGTAAATACAGTCTGCACTTGAGACGCACCCGACGAGGACTCTGCCTCTCTCTCTTCGCTCTGTAATTCCAGTTAAGTTTATAGCCGGCTCGCGTCTTTTACAGTGGTGGCAGCGGTGGGATTCGAACCCACGCCATCCAAATGACTGGTTTCATCTTTCCTTCCTTACTGTTTTCGTGTTTGTCAAAGAGACGAAGGATAAACTTCGAGGGAAATGTTCTGTTACCAAGCATCTTGCCAATTAATTTTTATCAGTGATGGCAGTTATGTGCACAGCTTCAATGACAGAAACGTATTGAATCGATTTAAACAATTCAGAAATATGTAATACACAAAAGAATTTGAAATGAGATTATTATCACCAGCAATGAAATAACCATATTTTTGTAGCATTTTAACCATTTCCTCCACAGAATATTAACGAGAAGGCCGAACTTTTTGACGTAATTATTTTAGGTTAGTTCAAGGTGTGTGTGGTAAAATTCTGAACGTCGATATGTGTTTTGTACGTTACATTTATGTGCCATTAAGTACTGCATTAGTTTGTCGGGTAACATTTCGTATATTTTGTGTTGTATGATAGAATTTTGTTAATTAAGGGTTAAAATTGGGTACAATTTTATTTATGAGGGGGATTCACATAAGAAACACTTTAACTTTGTTATTTAAATTTTTGTACACACTGTAATGTTGCATTTGTTAATTTGCATATATATTGAGTTAGGGTACAAGCACGCTTAGCAAATAAAGTCTGCACTTGAGACGCACTCGAGGAGGACTCTGCCTATCCCCCCCCCCTTCTCTCTCTCTTCGTTCTGTAATTCCAGTTAAGTTTATGCGCCTTTTTACACTAGGAACGATGGATCTACAGTCCTTTACCGTGGTCAGTGGTCATGATGTGTTGCCTACTTGTTTTGGTCTCAATCGCTCTAGGAGCAGGGTCCTCGAACACCGCTCAAACCTTCTTATATGTCTTCTAAAGTTTCATTGGGTATCTGTTAGTTGAAATATTCGTAAATTGAAATTGACCCCCCCCCCCGTTGAATTTAAAACTTTACGAAGACGTTAACATATGCGCAGACATACTATACTTGTACATATGTATAGACGTCTATGTACAAAAATAGATCATTTTGAGTTGAATTTAAAACTTTACGTAGACGTTTACATATGCGCAGACATTTCATATTTGTACACATGCATAGACGCCTATTTACAAAATTAGATCATTGTGAGGACTGCGATCCCCCCCCCCCTCCGGCGATGTCTAATGCGAAAGGCAGCCCTTTGCAAGATACATGCAGGATTAAGAGAGATTTATCTTCAACAGGAGACTTCATGAGTGCAAGTTAAATAAAGGGTCGTCTACATTAATTGAGACCCATTTAGCTGGAACACTCTACAAACGCCTATGGAACTGTGGAAGACATATTGCAGAATGAAAAATGAGTATTTTACAAATATATGATTTTATGAAATACTGAATAATGTAATGAAGAAAAACTTTTTCATCCAGGTGGTGGAAAATAAAGGAGAAGGGGTTAGGAACTTGTTTAAGACGCCCCTTTGCGATCAATTTTGTTAAAACTGTGCTTAGGTGTAAATCGTGTGGTCTTTTGTGTGCTATCTAGCAAGGAAATATCAGGTTTGAATTTCGGGACCAGATTTTTTTCTAATATGAGCAATTGAAATGTTATTAGGATTTATAATCTCTATGCCGAAATCTATGTTCCGTAAAATTCGCTGGTGAATGTCTCCCTCCTTCTCTCCCTCCCCTCCCCATCTGGTTATAGGCACGAGTTTCAAAAGTCTGCAGATCACATTCATTCATTCATTTTTTCCACGTTATCAAAATTATTCAGACTGAATTATCAAATAAAAGAATATATGGATGGAAGTAAACTTAAAACCCTTGTGGGCTTAACAAAGAAGACCACTCCCTTAAAAAAGAAAGCTTAGTTAGAAAAATCAAAATAATTAGTATCTTATAAGTATCGTTCCCATCTCTTCCCTTCCCACTCTTCCCTACCCCTCCCCTACGCCGTATGAATGATAAACAAATACACCCTGTCGGTTATACTGAGAAAATTAATCGTATATTAAGCATAAGAACTTTCCATTCAATATAATAATTTTCAATTGAAGGCATTTCCTGAAGGTAGCAACAGATTGTTTTGCATGAAGACCATTCGGTAATGAATTCCACAGAGAAAAGAGATCTGGGCTTAAGAATGAGCTGACTGCGAGATTTACGATACAATGTATTTCGAAGTTTGTCTGCATGCCGTGTGTCGTCGGTGGTTATGAATAGAGAGATTACATGTATAGAAAGAGGAAAATGAGCCAGGAAGAAGATTATTTAGACAACGATAGGTGAAAGTAGCTGCATTTAAGGATATGAGATCCTCCAGCTTCAGTAAATTTAAAGAAAACAATTCTTTGGTGCCACTGCGTTGTAACGCAAAGGTAATGTTCCTAACGGATCTTTTTTGAAGGATATACAATTTATTAAGATTTGCCTTGGTTGTACCGGACCAAATCGATGAGCAGTAAGGAAAATGGGATAATTCAAGGCTAAGGTAGATAGATTTCATAATTTTGGGGGTAGTATGTGTTCTAATTTTGACAAAATTCCGATACCAAAAGTGGTTTGAAATATGGCCAACATGATTCCCCCAGGAGAGATTAGCATCAATATGTACACCCATTAATTTCGAACTTTTAACCCTCTCCAGAGGAATACCATTCATAACAACATTCAGTAGGCCTGCTATAATTGAAAAAGATATAGTGAGTCTTTTCCACATTAATGGACAATTTGTTTGAAACAAACCAATCAAAAAACTTTTGCAGCTCATTGCTTACTGTTTTTTCAAACTGTTTAAACTGCTTGCAGTGAAATATATGTTCGTATCATCAGCCAAAAGAACGAAGGAACATTTTTTTTCAAATATAATTCAAATACAAAATGAGTAGCAAATGTCTTAAGATGGAGCCTTTGGGAACACCGCATTTTACAGTAAGTATGCTTGACCATGTCCAGTGATGGCCATGTCCCATTGACAGTTGTTAACTGCTGCCTATCTGACAAGTAACTAGAAAACCAAGAATGAGCTACACCTCTTATCCAGTAATTTGTGAGTTTATCTAGTAGAATGGTATGATCAATCGTGTCAAAGGCTTTGGAAAGGTCGAGAAACTGGCTGACTGGGGGCCGAACCTTGTTTTAGATCGCCGTCCTGGGGGAGTGGTCTAAGGGGCTTTTTGGATATTTAGGGGTACTTAGATTTTAATTTGGTGCATTATTTTGGACAAAGTTTAAGGTAACTTCCTGCACATTTTGAGATTCCTTAGCCCTTTGTCAAATTTTTTGATATTTGAGGGTCCTCAGGTGCAGTCTGGTGCGGCATCTTTTTGGACAAATTTTAAGGTAAATTACTGCAAATTTTGACATTTCTTACAAAAGAGACAAATAAGGGGTTTTCGTGCTTGGAAAGGGTGGGCTGAAGCATACTTCCGCCTCCACAAATTTCGCTGGGGGCTTGCAGCCCCCAGCGAAATGAAATGTGTTCAGTCTATTAAACATTAATCTTTCAAGGATTTTTGAAAAGCAAGGTAGGATTGATACAGACCAATATTTAAAAAGAGTGTTGGCATTTCCTTTTTTAAAAAGTGGGATAACTTTGGCTAGTTTAAGTTTATCTGAAAAGTTCAGGTACTGACAGTGAGTACTGAAAGACAAGTTAAAGATATGACAAAGAGGCCTTAAAATGTAGGGTATAATTTTTTTGACTATATTATCAACACCGGCTGCTTTTCGTGGATTTAGCAAATTAGTGGTAAACTTTTCTACCTCTTCCACCTTGTTGGAAAAAAAGAGGGCTAGGATTTGGATCACCAAGGTAATCATTAGAAAGACTGTAACAAAGTGGATTTTTGCAGCAAAAGAAGGACCCAAGTTTACGAAATAATCATTAAAGCTATTGGCGACATCTTGTGTGTCACTGACAGTATTATCGCCGATTTTAAAAGTATTAGGCAAATTTTCTTTATTATTGTTATTTAGCTCATTCACAATTTTCCAAGTTCCTTTCATGTCATCTCTGTTCTCCTGAAATTTATCATAATAAAAGTTCCTTTTTGCACTTCGGATGACATGATTCAGCTTATTACGAAATTTGGTATATATTAATTTATTGGTAACAGATGGGTTTCTCAAAAATTGTTTGTAAAGTCTATTTTTTTTTCTTTATGGAGGAAAATATCCCTGAAGTGATTATGGTGAATTCTTTTTCGCTTTACCTTTAATGCGTATTATGGGAAAACATGCATCATGGATCTTCCTAAACATATCATAAAAAGAATCGAAGGCAGTATTTGTATCATTTTTACTTATTACATGCTACCAATTTATGGCAGAAATATGTGAAACAAACATACGGATGTAATTTTCTGAAAAAAAATTGAATAAACACACCACGTCTTTTTTTCTGACATCTTACATTTGAAAGAAATATTAAGAAATATTGGAAAGTGATCACTTATATCAGTAACTAATACATCAGCTCGTAACTCATGACTTGTATCATCAATGAATGAAACATTACTCAATATGTTATCAGTTAATGTAGCTGAACTTTTTGAAACACGGGTAGGTTTATTTATGACTGGAGAAAAGCTACAAGTGTAAAAAGTCTGCAAAAAATTTGAAGAGTCCTCACTTAAAGTATCTATATTGAAATCTCCAAGAATGTAACAGTGTTTTTCCTCTAGAGAAATTTTAGACATAGTGTCATACAAATAATCATTAAATTGTGAAATATCCCCGTTTGATGGGCGATAAATAACACGAACGATAGCATTAACATTGCAATATGGGGCAGTCATTTCAACAAAAAGACTTTCGACAGTATGGTTAAAGAAAGAAAGGTCTGTACGTTCTACATGTGTAAAATCATGATGGACAAACAAGCAGATACCCCCTCCTTCTCTGTGAGTTCGATAATGTTCAATAAAGCTGTAATTATTGATATTAATTAAGGGTGACACATTATCGTTCAGCCACGTTCCAGAATAAGCGATGACAGCAAAATTATGTTTTACGATGGAAAGATAGTCAACAATAGAGTCAAAGTTCTTATTTAAACTTCTGCTCATAGGCGCCGGCACGGGGGCATGGAGGACGCGTGTCCCCCAATCGAAAAATTCTGAAAATTTCAAAATGATCCGAAAAGGCGTTTAAGCTATAGATTTCTGTAGGGGGAGGGTGAGGTGTGTTTTAGACGGAGTGATTGATCTATTGAAATAATTTTCTGTCACAAATGTTTCTCAAACTATCAGAATTTTCGCAAATTCTTCGCAAACTATCAAAATTTTCCAGCGCTTCGCGCGCTTCAAACCTTACCACACTATTGTTCTTATTACCAATTTCTTCCGATAGCAACTCCCAGAAGAGCACTGCAGCAAAAGTTCAAAGCTATTTACGAATTATTAGGTAAAAGACTAGCTTTTCGAGTGGCATGTATGTTTTTTCGGCAATTGAAAGTGTCTCGAAATACATTCTGAATGCAGGTTTTGCCATGGAAATCTTCATCAAACGAAAAATTTAGTCGCGCTTCAAGCGCATGCGTCACGTGTTACATTCCATCTCATCACCATTATGAAGGTAATTATACATGGTACTGGTACTTTCTGATCCCGACAATTTTTCAGAAACAGAGATACATCTCCAAAGATTTGTAGGGACGCTGCATCAATAGGGTATCTTTCAATCTAATTTGTAGCAGGATGTGGCAGGTTGGAACTTGAAAGTGCGTATTAGCAGAAATACATTTTCCGAAATTCTTACCGGGCGCTTCGCGCACAGCCATTATCGGTATAGATGGTGATTGTTTATAAACTTACGACGAAAACAAAAGCATACTGAAACACACTTGTGAGTCTTTCGCCCTTTTTAAACCTCTCAGGGAGGTCTAATGTCACCTCCTGCACCTCTCCCTCCCACCCATTCCCCATTGATAGTAGCTTTCACCTAACCAAAATTGAGAATTCACTGAATTATGGACATTTTCCAGTCATATATGATCAGCTCCAAAAATATCCCAAAGAGAGCACTCTTTTGCATCTAATCAACCAAAATTTCTCAAAGGGGAGTGGTGCGTCCACGTTGAGAAATTTTTAACCCTCCTCCAGGGCAGGAACCTTAATGCAGTGACAAAGGAAGGATCCCCATTGTTATACATAAACGTGGGGCGGGATAAAAAGGGTGCAATTAACGCAAACATGGCAAGAAAAACAAAAAGATAAGAAACCGTCACCAATTCCCAAGTCAAGCGGGTGAAAAGAAAAAAAATCACTCATTCTCCTGTAAACAAGTGATTGACATACTGGGTACACAGAGAAAGAGGACGTGTAAGGCCGAACGCACACGGACGACAGAAACGCAAAACACGAAACAGAAAACACGTTTTCGCGCTGACGTCTGAGTGCGTTGGACGAAAACCAAAATTAGCGCCTTCGTCCGAAACACATGTTTAGCTAAACACTTGTTTCGCGAATTAATTAGTGCCTGTTTTGCGAAAATACGAAATGTGTTTCTGTCTCGTGTTTCGGTTTTCTGTCGTCCGTGTGCGTTCAGCTAAAGTCTTTCATAGCAAACAATGAATATGCAGCTGTCGGGACCTTGCAGCTGAATTGTTATACAGATTACCTCATAGCAGGTGTGGGTATGTGCGATCCCTCCGAATCCTCTCTATCTGTATGGTTTTATTATTTTACAGAGCGACAGTCTTTGCAGTTATGAGATTTCTGTTAACGCTGCTTCCCCCTTGTACCTTCCAACGTTATATTTTACATATTGCTGCAACTTCGACAAAAAAGTGAAGTTTGATGATCAAGTACCATAAGGGCAATGAACCTTTTAGGAGTAATTATTGCAATAGGATCTCAGACAGTATAGTTCGTTTCAACAATCTTAGGGTACACGGCTGGTCCAAGAGTGTTACAGGATCGTAAGTACTGCTTCGTGGCAAATAAAGAAATCTGAGAACTTGATGTTAAGCATACGACATGCAGCACAGACAGTACTGCTTCATGTTTGGTAACTTAAGCTTAATGTTTTAGGGTGAGGAAGCCTATTGGCTCATCGGGGACCCAAAGCCAGAGTGAGAGTAGATGAACACAGATTCACTTTCTGTTTCCGACTAGTGCTCAGAGGTGTGCACTATTCCTGCACTATTCCTGCTCCCGGGACTGCCATTTAGCGTCCTCATTGGCGGAAATACCGGGGGTGTGGGGGTTCTACATCCCAGAAATTTTCAAAGTGTTGTCCGTCGGGAAGACATTGCCTCTTTCTTTTGCAGTTTCCTGATTTGTTAGAAAAAATACTTTATTTAGGGCTGCAGAATTGTCGGGAACGTTATTAATGACTACCGTTTACTTAATGTATGTCCAAAACTGTGCAACAAAAGTCTTAGTGAAATGTGATGCAACTCACCCTGACTGCTCACCGGGGTTGAGTTGGCGGTATCAGAAGTCAGGTGCGTCGGGTCGCAGTCGGTTTACAGGTAAACCGTACGCGCACATTTTCAAGGTAGATATATTCCAAAGTCCATCTACTGTTTGTAAGTCACTCATGGTCGAGTACAGAACTTTCGTCTGATTTGCAAAGGTTTCTTAATTAAAAGATGAGTTGCCTTTAGGTCAATGACAGCTGAACACTGCCGACCACGGCCTCACTAAACAGCGACGACCCTCCCATTTCCCCCGACTTCACTCCGAGTATCAAACACTTTGGCATTCCCGATGAAGTGGGAAAAGACTGTCGGATTGCAATCGGGGCAGACAGTGAGGTCGAGAACAAAATTTAGCACACACCTGACCGACCCAACTTTCAAGTGACTGGTTATGACTATCAAGTAGCAGTCGTGTCGGTGCAGTATGCGCTGGTTTTCCACTTACTAAAATCATTAATTCGGAGGCGTTCGTGTTTTTGGTAAACTAAAAAGTGCATACATTTTTTATTCCGATGATTGCGAAAGAAGTTCGCTTTTACGACTCCTTTTGTAGATGCAGTTCCGAAAACATTGCTAAACGGTCTTTAAAAGTCTATTTTTCGGCGCATACTTCGTGCGCACTATTTGTCAAATTATTAATTCAAGAAGGACAGAACGTGCTTTAGGTTATTGCAAACCCCGCGTGCAGCTTTTGTAATCCGCGTTCTCAACTCTCAAACCAACTGCGCCTTAAAGAAATCGAATGGCCGTTAGTCGATCATGGTTATTATGCACCCGGATGCTAATTTTTTTTGTACTTAAAATGCCTACATAATTAAACGCAAATTTTATTTCAAGGGTAGCATATGTAGCATCAGATGCCATGTAAGAACACCTAATTTTTCAAAAATTTCTCAAAGGGGAGGGGACACCCCTCCCCAGGGGGACACCCCTCCCCATAAAGCCCTCCCCAGGCCGGCGATCAAAGAACATACTGCGTTCCCACTCCGTGAGAGAAATACTGGCTACGCCACTGCTTATGAGTTAAACTTTCTTGACACAGGTGTTGAGGCATTTTTTGTTGGGAATGTAGCCCATTTGCCGGGAAAAAAAGGTCCAGCACCCCCACTCCAACTCTTTGATCCTTTGGGACGCCCCTGCCCATCCGATGGTCATAAGTGTATTCCTAGTCTTTGATCACTGTCCCAAAGGTTGGGAGCGACGGCGATTCCTTGCTCTAGACCACTGCTCGATAGGTAAACTGAGGAAAGCTGACAACTTCCTGAAGCGGACAACTTGAAGTTCCTGAAACGGAAATTCAGATACCCAGCTAAGCTTTATCAAGCTAAACCCCCTCACATCAATGTGAACAGCTATGACGAACAAGTAAATGTTAGTCACCAGGAACTTTCCAAGCAGTTCCACCTGGATTTCATTCATGAGAAGTTGATCCCACAGAAGACACAGGCGTACAAACCAATAAAATGCCCGTCAGCCTAAAATCTATCATGTCATCAAGCAAACCTTATAAACGAGGTGTTCCATAACTGCACCTACTCCCTCACTTAAGTTTTATTGACCCAGAAGATCGTATTACAAAAATTCCATTTTATTTACCAAGTCACTGCTAGCCATAGAATTCTGTGGTGCCAACTCTCGTGACGGAAGGGAGTAAGTTTAATAGCTGTCGAACAGGTGTTAAGTTATTGTGATTTAATGCTTACTTTTATTCTTTCATTTATAACGTTCTAGGGGTTTGAATTTGACAAAATTTAAATCGAGGAAGGTGTAAATTTTTCAAAGAATATGATTTTTTTCAATAATATTATTGATAAATGTGTTCTTTCTAAGAAATCACTGTGTCATAATATACCTTGTACCAGTCAACCTTAAGAAGTCCATGAAATTAAGCGGCATTGAAGGGCATATCCTCCCTATTCGTTGCCAGACTTTCCCTATGAATTACCAACTCTCACGACCGTCAGTTCTGTGGGTTCATCTTGGCATGTTCGGGAACCCTCTTGTATGCAAAACAGTACACTCAATCAACAAGAAAACTCCAGGCATAAAAACAAAGAAACGGGTAAAAAAGACTATAGCAGCTATTACTGTTAGGTTTTTCTCCAAAATATAACCGACCCATAGGCCTTATGTGAAAGATTAACTGCGTAAAGTTATGCTGCCTTAAAAATATGACCAATTCAATTCTTGTCTACAATTTGTTCTTTTACAACAAACCTTTTTTACCCTTGATGTAAGCTTGAGTGACACTTTTTAAGGGTCTTCTAAACCAATACGCCTACCTATTGGGTAAAATCAATAAATGACACATCTTTTCTAATTCTTCGCATAGATAACCGTTCCATTTTTTTTAAAATGTTCTCTGTGCACTCAAGCTTCGTCAACTTAGTCCTTACAATAGTGCCACAAATAATTTTCCTGGACTTTTCTGAGAAAAAGAGCTCAACAGTGTCAATAGACTGAACCGACCCCTTCCAGTAAGGGAATTCAGATTATCATGCCCAGTGGGGCAAAGAGTAATGAATGCTCACGGGTTTATGTACGGTTGATATCAGACTGTGCTTCGTAACATGTAAGGGCAAGCTGTACACACGCAATGTGAACTCTGAATACTTTCTTCTGCCCTGTTCTAGTGAAATTAAACAGTTGTTTTTGCACAGCTTTGCAGTATTTATCTTTGCAATAGATTGTTTTCATATAAAGAGGGTAACAGTTTTATATCTGCAGAAATCCTAGACCTCCTGGAATAAGGAAACAGTTGATTATGTTAACTCAATGAAAATGTCATACAACTACTTGCACTTTGTACTCGGAACTTTATCTCATCATAGCTGTGAATCAACTGAAGTTGTTTATTTTAAATAGATATTGTAGCTTTTCTCAATTACGGGCCTACGTGTTTCAAAAGGTACCTTAGTGCTTAGAGGAAATATCGGAGGGTTGCATCGCAACGTTTTAAACTGCGCCTTAAGATATTAATGTGACTTTGTATGAACACATGTTCAGACTGTGATGTAATCGGGACTGCAAGAGGCAAAGTAGAGTTAAGCAAGAAGGTCCATGCCACCGTGAACTCCCGGCAATATCGTGAAGATATTTTCAGGTTTGTGTCATAGGCTAGTAGAATAAATGAGACCAGCCTAAGCAGCTTTATGTTTGGACTTTGTAAACCTTTGTTGAAGGCTTAACTGCCAGTAGACGGTCAGATATCTGTTACCTTGCATCTTGGAAACAAATATGTTTAGACTCTTCAAGCAGTACTAAATAATTGATTTCATTGTATTTTGACTAACGTTCCACCTTATAGCATAAGTTTATTCTACGACAGAGTTTCGTAACGATACAAAAAAATTGCATACACAAACATCAGGTTAATTGGTTATTGTGTTAAAACGACTATTGTATTTTATTGAGGACTAATATAAGCAAATGGCCTTACGATACTGGTAGCCTCATAGCGGAGTTATTTTGGTTCGATTGCACATTTGAATGTTGAATGTTCTTAAATGATACCACTTTTTAGTGGAGGAAGATTTCATAGAGGTGTGTCAATATGGAATAAATATGATCGGTCTTCTATTTGTTGCAAGCTGATATCAAGTTCGAAATCTGGAGTTGTTGAACAAGATATTTTGACGCGGTACTAATGCTATGAATTTTACATTAAAAGATAGGGCAAAGTCAAACGTTGAAAACTCCAACGTTAAGTAGATGACTTTTTTTTTAATGAAAAACCAGTCCTTTGATTTATAAAATTTTGGTATTGTGTTAAAGAGTAAAACTACCTATTGGGTATATTTACCTCTAAACAAGTTCCAATTTCAAAATGGATTTCCAAATTCCATGTCAATTTACCATTTTTATCAATTATGCCTGTTT
>WURT03126506.1:0-11622 GCA_009936505.3 Holothuria glaberrima | reverse complement strand
CGTGTGATTCAATTTTCTCTCCTTGTTACCATGGTAGTCCCAAGCGGGATGAATAATCAGTAGGTCGAGGTTGGTAGTGTAGGGTAGTGTCTTAAACCACTACGCTATCACAGCTGGTGATTTTCAGATGAGACAACAAGCTACAAATACCTCGCTTGACTCCTTGTTACCATATGGAAGTCCCGAAGCGGTAATGAATATTCAATTGGTCGAGTATGGTAGATCGAATATAGAATAAGTACCTACTTATTCTATATTCTATATTCGATCGAATATAGAATAAATACCTACTTATTCTATATTCGATCTACCATTCTCGACCTATTATATATATATATATATATAAATTGAAACATGGTGTGTAGCGGATACAGTTGCATTTATGTATATAATTTATAATATAAATATATATATATATATTTATATATTTTATATATTTATATGTACAAATTTTCCATACCTTTCATGGCATAGTATTACGAAAAAGAAGTCAATTGATGGTTAAACAAAACAATGGAGATTAATTGGAGGTAATTATGTCACTAGTGTTTTCTTGAAGTTTACTTTTTGCTGAAAATATGAAAATTTGACCTGTTAATATCTCGAAAACCACAAATGGCAATGGAACACTTTTTTTACTACGGGGCTAAAACTACACACCCATCTAATAGAATATAAAAACTGAGCTGAATGTTATACCCTTTAAATAAAACTATTTTGTATGGTTTACAAGGAACTATTATAGTTTTCTAGTTACATTTTATGCGGCGTCTACACATTTACTTCGATCAAAAGTACGGTATGCAACAGAATTGTTTTGTTATTTACCCAAGTCATTTTGTTAAATATACAGTAATTAAATAACCCATAACTATTGATTGTCACTCAATAGTTATGGGTTATTTAATTTTCTTTAAAGCTTGTTTTGAATTATGTGTTTCGAACAAAAGCATGTAAATCTGTTCTTGCCAAGTCACAGTGAGTTGCAAAGGCATCTATAGATATGCAGCATGTTTCCAGTATTTGAAGGTTGAACCAATTCTGTCTTCATTGTATTCTACAGATCAGCACAGTATCCTACAGCTGAAATGTTTTATCGTTACCTTTTGATATCTCAAATATGTCAAGCTTCAAAGATCTTAAACTGTGGCTATGTCCTTTTTAGAACAAGTTACGTGTTGTATTATTTAATAAGTAGACAAAAAAGTTGAATCGACCCTTTATCTTCCGACCTGTTCATTAATCGTTCAAGAGACAAATTGATGAGACAGGTTTGCTTACAAGTATCATTCTTCAACCATCAGAACTTACAGAAGATTTGGTAGTAAACGCTTTTGTGATTACCTTAGTTAAACGTCTTTGACCTGGGTTCCTTTAACTCTCTGATTTTCTTCAATTTACTGACTGTGGATCTCTTTGCTCTTTGTACGAGAATTATAATTGCCCGACAGTCCAACCGCTAGTCTATCAGTTTTAAAACTTTCAACGTGATTTATGAAACATGGCTGACATATTTTCAGTGTCACTCCTGTTTGACGGGTTTAATTTATGGGACAGCTTGATGCAAACAAGCAGATAAAGTCCTCTAGTATTTTGATTTGAAGGTAGCAGGATAGGCTTCATTTGTTGTCCTCACAGGATCGATAATATAGAAACATAGTCTCTATTACAAATGCCAAAACGATGCAAGGTTAAGCAAAAAAGAGAGTTCCAGCACTTCGTTTCCCTCTCAGATATGGCGCCACTCGAAATGCTCTAATAAGTTGACGAAAACTAATGACACGATATTTGGCAAAAGTCCTCGAATATGCACCATTAATGAAGTCAACGATGCAAAGTACGTCTGCAGAGTATTACAAATATAACCTGCTTCATTATACTAACTTTGAAGTAGCCTAGGTGAAGGACTAAATCGGATACCTGACTGAATATATCATTATGAGATATTCGGTTGGTCACCTTAACTTAAAACATAAAACCTTACATTTTCAAAAAAGACATCGATGCCTTGTGGTATCAATCGCTTGAGAGTTTTGTCAAGGTTCGGCAAATCGGGTATTGCTTTGTAGTTGAAGGCCTCATCAAATCCAAGCTCTTCTTTTAAATACTTCACTTTTTTGTCGGAGCCTGCAGATCCAATAACTTTGCAACCCTATATATAAATCAAACAAGCCAAATTTAGACCAGCGTTACTTTGGAACGTAAGAGGAAAATTGAGACACAACTTTGAATACAAAATGACAGGTTTTGAAGAACGGTAACTTCACTCGCACTTCACAATTATTCAGTGAATTATATAGTTAAGTGATTGACTGCAATTATGATGGATTAGAGACATCAATATAATCTATCAGGTAATTCTTCTCTTATTAGACAGCCAAAACCATATCTCAAAAACCATGCTTTTCCTTTAACCGTAAGGAACCATCAATTCATTGACGACGTTGATAGAATGAATAAACTTGAAAACTATGACAAGAACGTTGTCTAAAAAAGCCATTTATCAAGAAAGAGTCAGGAAATAACTTCATTTAACTATCTTACCTTCAGTTTGGCGATCTGTCCGACAATTGTGCCTACAGCTCCGGCAGCAGCATTGACATAGACGGTTTCGCCTTCTTTGATCTTCCCTACTTCAAGTAGACCATAGTACGCTGTAAGTCTATGGAAGTTATAAGAACACTGTCCATTTTAAAAAGGAAGTTACGTACGAATATCTCGGTTTGGCATGATGACTTATATGGTCCTCATTATGTGTAGTTTGTGGTACATCTTCAACAGAGAATAAGCAGTCAACCCATGCATGGATGAGTGGGACTAGAAAATATTGTCAACGAATGTTTGCCAATGTTTTCTAACACCCTCTCATACCATGGAGCTATTACGTAATAGCTCCATGCTCATTCACTGGATACAGCAAGAGAAAACCGAGTAATAGAAGAATTTGGCTTCCATATCATCCATGTGATAAAAGACTTCCTTTATGTCCAGTTGTTTAAAGTTTCATTGCAGATGTATATAAGTTGCCTTGTAGGCGGGGTTCTGCCCTCTAAATGAGCTTATGTTGCAATTTTCATTTATGCACAGATATGGGTAAAAGTAAGGTAACTTTAACTCGCATTCTTTGTTCATGATGATAGATTTTCTTACCCCGGCATGCCAAGTATTCCAAGCGCCAAGCTTATCGGTACGTCGGGAGGGTAGTCATGAATTTTCGTCAACTTATCGGCTGTTTGAATGGAATGAGTAGTCCAGCCAGCGAAGGTGGTGACGTGGGTGCCAATTGGAAAATCTGGATGCTTACTGTCAATCACTCTAATTACATAAGGAGACAGATCTTAATTTTACAACCAAACAATATCACGAAATTAATGTGATAAAATGGCAGTCTCTTTTTTGCTAAATCAAGATACCTTACCGTTATCCTTTACTTTCAAAATTACTTCCCTAAACGTAAGAGCAACAATAATTTATTCCACCGTGACCCTTTTTTGCAACGTTTTCCCAACCCTGACTGCGTCAAACCTGAATTAGTGTCATTGTCTTTGGTAGGAAAAATAAATGAACAGTTCTTTTTGATTAAAGTTTTGTTATTTCTTTCCTAATGGGTACCATTGGTTATCTCAAACCAACTTTTCGACTTCATCCTTATGGCAGTCCATAACTTCACTTTTCAGTATCCATGGTTCAGTATTATTCAAAGCTACAAATTACCCACCAATTGCTAGCGTAAAATCAGCGGCGTAACTCAAGTGGGGTTGGGGTTGTTCACCCCCCCCCCCCAACTCGCAAAAATATGACTCCGGCGGGGCAAAAATATATATTTCGCACGGCAGAAGTCTTAATATTTTTGAGAGTTTGATAATAAGTTTAGAACTAAAATAAAACAATAGAAAAGAAGTAAACATAATTTTTATGACAATTGACTTGTATGAGCTTTAAATAAGTACAGATTCGTTTTTGTGTAGGCTTAAACCCAAAACTTTTCGCGCTTCGAGCGCTTTGCAAGGTCACAGTTTAGATTCCGGGATTAAATCAGAGCCCAAACTAATTTCAATGTCCGACAAGCAGTTGAACGACTGCTTTCTTATCTGTGAGAAAGATCTCACAGACAACATAAACATTGATACCGTCTTAAATGATTGGTCGACAGAGAAAATGCAAATCCTAAAAAAACGTAAACTCTTTTACACTAGAATAAAGCAGAGGTTTCATCTTTCAAGTAAAAGTTAAAAAGAATGTTTATTTAGTTAGGTATATATTATACAAAAAACTTTTTTACAGTGTTAATGGATAATGTATGCATACCATCATTGCCATGTATATATAAAGATTAAACTGAAGATTAAGTATACGTAAGTATACTTGTTATACTGTTATGAGGCCTCTCGACTGTGAAATACATACAATGTACAGTCCTGTTCTTTGTGTGACATGGCTGACGACATAGGCGTACGAGGCGGGGCAGGGGGCAGAATGCCCCCAAATATTCCTTAGGTCGTAAATTCGGGCAGTAAACGACAAAATTTCGGGCACAGAATAGGTGAAATTCCGGCAGAGATAAAGTAAAAGTGAAAAGATTGCCCGAATTTTCTACTGAGTTCCCGAATTTTTTGATCGAATGCCCGAAAAATGTGCACAAATTTTTGCGCCGAAAGCGCGTGTAAAGGATTGGTGCTCTATAAGTGTGCACCTGAACTGCAACGAAATTCGGGCAACTTTTTGAGATCCCCAAATTGGAAGAGTCCCGCAAGCCTGCCGCTGCCGGCAAAGTAAAATATGAATCCACAGAATTCAGTGACAGATCAGCGTTTATTTACCCTTCATTTTACAACATAAAGTCACAGGACACTGACTGATTTCGCAGGACAAAAACATCTCCATCCCCCATAAATCCTATTGAGTTATCCCCCTAGGTAAAATGGGGCAAAACACCTTACTAAAAAATTTGTTATTCAGTTTTCTTCTTTTCCAATGTTTGAGAATCCATGTATCCGGGTAATTAGTTGTAATTTGTTTACTCTCTAAATCCAAAAGAGTGAAATTACAGAAGGGTGTAAAATTAAGACTGAATATTCGCTCTAAAAGAGTGAGAATGACTGCTTTTGGATTGAAATCTTTCAATTCAAATTTAGATCGGTCCCTAATTTCACTTTTAAAGAGTGCCTTTTCACTCTAAAGGTTCAAGAGAGTAACGTGATCTCTCAACAATTGATTCAGTACTTCTACTAGTGATCAAAAACGAAAGTACTGACAGGATTATTCACGCGAGATGACGCCCTTAGCACCACAGATATTGATAACTAATGAACTTGCTTCAATGCTTTCATTCGTTAAGTAAAATGCTCCCCGACCAGAGAGATATAGTGTGTGACATCTGTCAATTAAGAAGTTCTTTAATTGTTTAAAGTAGATCTTCAATTGTCCTCAGTCGAAAGAAGACTTGAAAGCATATCAAACTCTTCAGCCCTCATCCACATCATTATGCCAAAAGAACATCTACAACCCCAAAATATGTCAAATTGGTATCCCTTTAAAGTAAGTGGTTATGCAGTTACTCAACTGGAAGTGAAACAACCTATCCGGAAAATGATGATTTCTAATTTTAATTCACAACACTACAATATTGCACAACTCCATTATTTCGTGACACATAAGGAGCCGGACGTTTTCTTGCATAAATGTAAAAAAAAATCATTGACAATGATACTACCACATGAAGGGAGCTCCTAACAGCTCCCTGCCACAAGATTGTTAAGGACCGAAAAGGACTTAAATTTTGGTGGGTAAATATTCATAAATGTGACTGTAGTAGAACCTTCCATAATAGCTCTACGGTATAACCACGCACGACACAGAATGTAGAACGTTGACCGTTTAGGTAAAATGTTCAAAGGTATTATAGGAAGTGATATTGTAATTACAGTCACAAGCATATGCATAGAGGGATTTCATCTGACGTCACGCCAAGTGGGATTCCCAGAGACTGAAGGGCAAAACACACGTGCATTATACGTATTTACAGCACATGCGCACGGCATAGCCGTACTATTGTGACACAATGGGCGAGTGCCCTTCAAACTCCAAAAGACGCTTGATCTTGCCCTTCAAAATCAAAGGAACGCGCGATCATGTGACTCCGTGAAACCCTTCTATTCCTTGAACTTACTTTGCAACTTGTTCTGCATACATGACATCTCCAACAGAAACCTTTGAGTGTGTAACAAACAGCCTGCGTGAATGAAAACGTGAGACACAGTTACATGACTGTGAGGAAGGTCACGTCGCTTTCTTTGTCGAAACATCCCTCCACACATTTTTCATCCCGTGCATCACGAGCAAAGTTATCACAACTTCGTTACCTGACAGCTTTTTATAGCATCTTTTATGCTTACCTTACGCGTTCACCGCCATCGGTTGAATTCTGTGATCTTGTTAACCATACCCCGAGGCATTTTAACATTGAAGAGACATCAGTTTTTATTTCTTGAGGAATCTATGCAACACGTGACAGTGTTTGTGTGTGCGTATATGTGTGTTTGTTTGTGACGCTTAGCTTGTTAACAGTATAGTTCAAGAGAGCAAACTAGATGGATACTTCTCATGTTTTTTGTACGGATTTATCTTATTGATAAAGAGGATTGAAACTGTTTTGGTGGAGGTCATAGCTCATGTGAGATCAACAGAGGTCACCACCTGACCCGATTTCGGACCAATTCCGATTCCAGTGGCCACCATTCCGAGCCAATTCCGAGTCCGGTACCCTTCGATTCCGAGTCAATTCCGATCCCAGGTCCCTCAAGTCCGGGCCAACTGTGAATCCGGTCATTTTTTACAATGTATAGCATCTCGTAAAAACGCTTTTTGCACCACGGTATTTAAAATTACATTTAATTCAAATAGGCACCTTTGAAGTCAATTTTATACCCTGGCTCATCCTGTAATTCAGTTGACTGTATTTGGCCACTTATATATTGAACTGTGCACCATTAACAACATAGCCTTAGGTAATATTTAAGATAATTTTATTTTGAGGACTCAGGCTGGAATTGGTTCCGAGTCTGAGTCTAGCCGTAGCCATTCCAGGCCAATTCCGAGTCCGACGAAAAACAGACTCGAGTCCGGAATCGAGTCCGAGTCCGGCCAGACCCGGACGTCACAGCGCTGTAAGTTATAACCGTGTCTAATGTAAAAGGCAAAGTCTTACCTTTGGTACGGATCAACGCTGATGACAAGGCATTCTGTAAGGACTTCTGTTGACAAAGAAATAAAACGTACGAAATTTTATATCAGACTTACATGTTAACCGTTATCGTTGCATTTACATTGAACATCTGACGTGCGTATTGACCAGCACACTCAAGTGCTGACCAGAAGTACATATCTTAGAAATGAAACCTTGATAAACTACATTGATTTTAAGATGCAACGCTTTCTGGGCTGCATGAAATGCTGCAGACTGCTTACATGGTAGTATATAGTATCACTTAAAAGACGTTGCCCTTAAAAAATAGACCTCCCTTTTCAACGCCTAGAAGACGTTGTCCTTAAAACATAAACCT
Organism: Holothuria glaberrima; assembly: GCA_009936505.3. Classification (NCBI taxonomy): domain Eukaryota; kingdom Metazoa; phylum Echinodermata; class Holothuroidea; order Aspidochirotida; family Holothuriidae; genus Holothuria; species Holothuria glaberrima. Next base: position 4,060 of record WURT03126506.1, on the reverse strand, counting down.
CCTTTTTCAACGCCTACACTTTACCTCCATCCTTAAGTTGTGGTAACATGATCTCTACAATTTCTACATCACTTCTTTTCGGAGTGCCACTGAATTGTTTCTTCAGGATCCATTGCTTTGCCTTCACCATTGTGAGTCCTAAGGGAGAAAAAATATGACATTGCTTGTAGTTTTATATCAAATCCGCTAACACTATGCATCTATTGATAGTTGTTCCACACCAGGGAGCAGATGTTAGTGTTCAGTCATTACATAATTTAGCATAAACTATATGCATTTCACGCAAAGATAAGCTTACAACGATAAACAATGTTGGTTTCCCTTAAAAAAGTAGCTACAAGTTCCTACTCTGGCGTCTCATACTTTCATAACATGAATATGCATGATATTCACTGGAATTCACATTTTTGCAGTTAAATTTGCACTCTTATCTAGTTTAGAGTAAACGCAATGTACGGAGAAAGAATGATTTTATATGTCCTTCAACTATTAAAGTCACTTAATACGCGGATAGACATTTCTAGTTAATTCTAGGCAATGTATATATTGCACCTCTGTGGTAAAAAGAATATAGTGTCAGTGTATACGTTGCAGTAGATATTTGAAAGTAACAAAAATAATACAACTCGCCCTTGATTGAAATACAACCTCTTAATATAAACATCATAATACAGGATCATATGCAAATAAGACTTTTAAACACATTCACATAAAATTAGTGAAGCTATTTTAACTTCGAGGCAAAACCAGTCTGCAAATATAAGACTTTCACAGGACCGTCATTCTGTCACAGCTTGGTAAAAATAGAAACAGAACTAATTCAGAAAAATCACTCACCTCGTGTAATGGTGATTTTTCTAATAAATGAAGGTAATATCTAAATTAAACACTTCCACTAAAGGACAACAGTCAAACCACAACGGCCTTTCACAAGATGGAAACGCTCGTGACTACAAATACTTCATTAGTGGAAGACAGTTTCATATGCAGAGATACTAATGCAAAGGTGGTTTGTGAGATAAAATTTTATACTTTGTGCAGTTCAATTAAAATTTCCTATTTCAGCCAACCCGCAAGTGATATAAAGGCCAATTCGTTTTATTTGTAGTATAATATACCAAGCAGTCAAGTGTGACTTAATATAAGTTGTTTACCACTTTTCGTTTCCACTCCTTGCCCGCAAGCATTTACAAAACCTTTGTTCAAATGCAGAAGGTTTGGCCTACTGCGTTTGGAAAATTTAAAGAAACTACCAACGATAAACTGATAAATGGAGCGAATCATTATAAAAGTATCAAGTGTAAAAGCAAAAACTGGAAGGTAAATGGGAGAAAATGACCGTCAGAAATTTCAAAGGTGAGCTATTGGAAGCTTGCCTGTAAAACCAGCAATTGGTAAATATGATATCATCCATTTACTGCAGCCTAACTATTGGAGTGCCGGTACCAAAATACCTAAATCCGAACAAACAAAAAACTGAAATACTCGTGGATAGGTTAAATACCAACCATACTTCTTCTCGTTTCCCATGTTGGACAGACTAAAGCGCGCGTCACTCTACAGCGATTTCGGATCGGATTACGGTCCGATTTTTGAGTCTTATAGTTAAAACCTTCTCCATCTCTGATTGGAAGGAACCAAAACTTTGCCACTCTGTGTAAATATATGATTTGTATCAGAGGACTATGTAAACGAAATGTAACCTAATTATTTCGTGACGTCACATCGACAGACAGCTTTTATCGGACTTCGTGTGTCCGATAAAAGCTGTCTGTCGATGTGATGTCACGAAATAATTAGTATACATTTTGTTTCATAGTGATGTGATACAAATCATATATTAACACAGAGTGGCAAAGTTTTGGTTCCGTCCCACTGAGATGGAGAAGATTTTAACTAAAACTCAAAAAAATCGGACCGTAATCCGATCCGAAATCGCTGTAGTGTGACCCGCGCTTAACCCGGCAGTCGTGTTAGTTTGACACTTTTTTACCGAAATTGTCTTGGTTAAGACTTTCCTAATTAAAAAAATACCATGTCATATTCATTTCATTCAAGCAACAAAGTCATTGATATGAAATAATGTACTGCAATTTTTCTGTTTCCGCGTTTTATGTTACCGGGTATTCTTTAAAGGGGCTTATTGATTTGGTTCACAAAATTCATGATTTTTTCACACCTGCTGAGATTTACTCACATCTTGATTGTAAATAGTCAAACTAAGATATTCTACACATCTGACACTAAACTGAAATGGCAATGATAGGGTAGTTAATGATAAAACTCATTTATTAAAAATTCGTGACCAGACACTTTTTACCATATAGGTATTAATCATATGCAATCCCTATCCACAAAACGACAATTTCTCACATTTTCAGTAACTAAGTGATACATGAGATATGGGGCTAATTAGAAGCATTGTCATGCAATAATTTCCTTTAAACTTGTCACAAAATAGTCGATATCAACTCAATGAGCCCCTTTAAAGGATTGGAAACTTAGTCATGTTACCTACATTCAAGGATATCCTGTAAAATTATAACCCCCTCTAATTGTATCCAAGGTAACAAATAGCGCTTAAATACCATCTACCCAAGGTTACTCCTGATTTTGCAGCCTTACATGATTAATGTTTAAGGAGAAAACCGTGAATTTGTGTACACCTTGGAGAGTTTTAGATGGGACAAATTCAGAGTTAGTTAGATGAAGTTTAACGGCCCAGTTTCCAACCAATTGGTTCAAGTCAAGCCAGCCACGGCATTTTTTTCTAGTTATGGCTCACTTGCTTGTTTTCCCTTACTCCATTGCCTATGCGAAGCATCACGCACAACGGCAGGAGGGACAAATTCAGAGAAACATCGGTTTTCCTTTATTTCTAGTGTAGAAATAACCATGTGGCGAGCTGCTCAGATTATCAAAGTCGACTTTTGCATTATCCAATATCCTTGCAGCCACAGGCATACCTAAACAAAATATTAATTTTCTATTACTGTTCAGTTACTTAAGTGAAGTTATAACGTCAAAAGGCACAGCAGACCAACCTTGCTTTGGTTATCTGAATTATGTTGTGACCCTCGTACATCCAGCGTGATCTATGGACTAAATCAAATGTAGTGACCAATGAGTCAAAAGCAGAACTTATAAGACATATTGGCGGTCATGTTGTACTTTCTGTCCTAAAAGATCCAAATGACATTGCAAGTACTCAAATTTGATAGCCTGACTGTTCACCGTGTTGATAGAGATCAACAAAGATTTCATCCTAGATTTAATGCAAAGCATAAAACCCAGATCTTTGTACAAATTTATTACCAATGACAATAAACGAGGCTAAGCATCATCATGTGTAAAGTGCACCAGTCTCCCAAAAATGTTACAAAAAGGACCTCCAAATTCTTGGCGGCAAAAATTTTTATCCATTCAACAAGTTAATAACGTCCTGTGATTAAATTAAAGGACGTAACAGTGGTAACTATGTAACCGTGGTTACCTTGAACGCCATCTTCAATTTTTGGAAAGGCTCAAGAGTTACCGAAGACCACATGCCTGGTTTTAGTGCAGGAGACCATGGGCTAAACAAACAGTCATAACATGTAAATGTGTTGGGTCCTTTGAAAGTTCTGTTGGAAAAGCTTGATGGCCAAATAAAGCACATTGACTTGGATAAGATATTTTTTCTGAAGACAGAATGTAAACAGACTGAGAGAGAAATCAATGCTTTTATGTACTCTACGATAAGAAATACCTATCAAAAGCGTAGGAAGCAATATGAAAGTGGGGGCGGAACAATTTTTGGACTGTGCACCTCGCCCTACCCCCTAGACCAAAACATACATTTTTCATGTGAAATTTTTCGCCTTTTTCTACCTGAAAGAGCTATTTAAAAAAAAATAAAATGAACAAAAATAAAAGGAACATCTGTATGCCATTGCTCATGTTACAAAATGAAACTGCACATCAAATAAAATAGAAATCTTTGTTTTTTGCCAACCATTGTACACCCAACAACTGCAGTACATCTATGCCCTCTGGGAAGGAATATTGATAACATCTGGAC
>WURT03126495.1:0-11623 GCA_009936505.3 Holothuria glaberrima | reverse complement strand
TTAACAATCTAAACCTAATATCCGTGAAGTTTATGGAAATTGTTGTAGTCTTATCCCCAGTTGAAATGAAATGATATTACCTGTGTGCAGTACAGCTGATGTGTGGTAGAATATATGAACTGAAAACAACTGAAAGCATTCTCTTTTGCACGTTTGTTGAAGACCGATACAATGTAAGATAAACTTGATACAGTAAAATACACCTTTGTTAACGTTTTTGTATATGAAATTTAAAAAACTTATTGTCAATGCATACCTCATGATAATCAGTTTGCGATGTTCTCTCAACTTCTGGTCCACATAGCCTATATATGTTAAAGGTATTTTCCAAGGGTCTCATGTGAAAGAGAAAAAAAAATCCAGTTCATTCCCTTCAAACCCTAACCCTGCAGGGGTGGCGCCAGGATTTGCCCGACAGGGGGGCTGGGCCAGCTGATCCCGAATTTTCGAGGACCTTTTCTTTTTTTTTTCCCCCAAAAAAGAAAAAAAATTCGAGGTTCTTGCTCCCCGACGACACCCATTTTTCTGCCCCGACAGGGGGCTAGACCTCCCCGACGGTGGGGGGGCTGGAGCCCACCTGTCCCCCCTGGCGCCACCCCTGAAACCCTGTAGCAATACTCTTTTCCTAAAGTCCAGATATCTCATATTAAAGAGTACTTATTTTTGTCAAAAAATACTTCAAGTTCTCATTCAAGGTCACAGAATGTTATGTAAAGTGGGCACATTGCCTCAGATTCCTTTTGTTTTTCTTTACAATTGAATGTCCTGTTTGTCCTTGAAATTTGAGACTGTTGGAATGTTTAAATATGATTCCATGTAGATTTAGCACAAACCTACACCATATGTAGGGCATGATGAACAAAGTTGCTAAATATTCCCTTTAGCAGCGTCAATATCATAATGTAATTCAATGCTATGTCAAATTACTGTGCCGCAATGACATCACAGATTTCCCATAATGCACTCTTGAGAAAAAAATGCATTTCTTTGAAAATTGGTTTGAAAATGGTTTTCATCTCCTAAAAGAGGAAAATTTTCTGCATTTCTTGAACTCGCTGAATTTTGTCTCTGGCAAATCCCTTTAACTTCTTCATTTTTAGTCTGTAACTGAAGATGATCGAGGTTAGATTGAAAATTTAAATATAGAGAGTATGATGAAATTGAAAGCGTTCTTTGTTTTTATTAGCGTGACGCTTTTGTACTATTCTTCATTTTTATGTACTTTTTTCTTCATTTTTATATCCCAATATATATTATATTTATACATGTCTTTGGACACTTTTCGAACACATATATACCGGAATTTTCCCTTTGAAGGACCACCGTCAGATGTAAATCAACTATTTCATAACAAAATTGCTGGAAAACCTCTTACAGCCCGAAATGGGAAACAGTTTGTGGATGATATAATTATTGCACGCATCAACTTCACTCCATTGTAACATTTGCGAAAATTAACGTGCCTTATTGTTGCAAGTTCATAAACTGCATATCTATGGAACGCGAATTACGCAAAGTTCGTCAATAACGGCGTCATCGTTAGTAACAACGATGTACATTGAGGTAATAACGGCGTGAATTCAAGTAACAACGTGGTAAATATTGGTAACAACGGCATAACTTTAAGTAGCAACGCGGTGAGGGTGGTTAACAACGCCGGGTTTGTTGTAATTTACAAATTGTAATCAAAGAAAGATATTTCACAAATCCAGTTGGTTACAGGACAGGAATAATAATAATAAAAAAGAAAAAATAGAAGGAAAAGGAAGTCAACAATTTACGTGGAAGTAATTGGACATATCAATAACACTGCCATCTGGCAATTTTCACAGGCGTCACGTTACATTTTACAGACGGGGGAGGGGCGTTTGCCCAACCCAATTCTTTAAAGGGGGCGATGAGCTGAAAAAGGCAGAGAACCACCGTGCTATCAGATTGCAATTCGGTGCGAAGACGGGTGAAGGGGGCAGCTCAGTCGCTCAAGTGAGAAAAATTTGAAAAATATGAACTTCTATAGATAAAAATTTGAAAATTTTGGGTTTTTTAGAACAAGTTAGAAAATTGGGGGTCTTTATTGAATATTGTACCCTTCCAATGGGCAAAAGCAAGCAGATCGTCGGGAGACTGAAGGCCGTTCTATTACACATGTTATCGTACGGATTAAGACTCCTCGACGAAATTGGGGAATTCCCCTATAAGAGCCAGCCTTCCCTGTCGGGGGCGGGGATTCATGACCCTCCGCTGGCGCCACCCTGCATCAAAAAAAAGATGAATGTTTGATGAATGGTGAAAGAAGAATGTTTCATTATAGCATGAAAAGTATTGCATATTCTCAAAATAAATGGTCTAAACTTTTCAAGAGAAAGGAGTCTTGGACATAAGGATATTAATGTATTCTGTTTCGTTTATTCTATCGTTAGCAGAGCAAACATGAAAACGGAGAAAAACAGCCAAAAGCGTTTTGGTTTTGGTAACGAATGCGAGGACCCCGAAACCTCACAAGGCTTATTAAATTATATCAGGTAATAAAAACAAGCGAACTATCGGGAACAGACCCAAGCCTGCCTTTAGCTCATGTCCTTGAGTCACCATACTCACAATAACAGTCAGGTCTTGACAAATCTGAGTATATATGCGGCGTTCTAAAACTTAGTTTGTATTTGATTCGGCCTTTGACTCCAAGGATTTGCACCCCCTGATTTAAACCCCCTGTAAGCATATCACAGGAATCTTCAACCTCAAATACGACGTTGTGACAATATGTGTGCGACTAACAAATCCTGGTAGTCCCGGCGTAAGATGGGAATTTCAGAGATGGTCCTAGGAATTTCCCAGCGAATGCAAAGGTTTCCGGTGGTTGTTTAGCCGAGATAACGTTAGGGTCGGGGTAGGCAGAACACTTTGAAACAAAAGATTTTTATGAAATTGACCTAGAAATTTGGCTCAAACTGAAGTGCTACACCGAAATTAGAATATTTAGTGATAAGTCTGCTCTGGCGAAAAATGTCTTTGGTCTTGCTAAGATCGCTGAGCGCACTTACCTCGCTAAAGACCCAAGGCAGGGCCGGATTTAGCTTGTGGGCGAGGGGCGGCCAAAATAGTTTAGGTCCCTTTCACAATTAGGCCCACTATCTGAGCGGAACGCCACAGGTTGGCAAGAAAAATGTGGCAAAATAATGCTTCCCAGATCGCTAGAAATGGCACTTCCCAGCAGTGGCGGGGCCAGTATTTGGTGATTGGGGCAATACATGCCTGGAAAATGTCCCTTACTTAGTGAATGTTAATTTTGGTTAGGTGAAATAGGTGAGTATGTTTTCTTGCTGTCTAAGAGAAGGAGACGTGTTCAATAAACCTCCTGAAGCCCCCTTCTAGCTAAGCCCCCCCCCCCCCCTTAGCTACTTTACTGACGTCTATTCATATAAGGGTTTCAGCAAAAATACATGGGAGGAGTCCACAGAAACATTTTTAGACTATTACGAAAATTTTCCTTTCCTTTCTTGTGCATTACAAAAGCAAGGGCGTAGGAAGCGGGGGGCTGGGCTAGGGGGTGACAGCCCCCAGAGAAATTTGTGGGGGGCTGAAGTGTGCTTTAGTCCCCCACTTTCCAAGCACGAAAACCCGTTATTCGTTTCTCCTGTAAGAAATGTAAAAAATTTTTTGCAGCAATTTACCTTAGAATTTGTCCAAAATAATGTACCAAATTGCATCTTGGGACCCACAAATATCACAAAATTTTCCAAAGGACTAAATAAAGTCGAAATTTTGCAGTAATTTACCTTAAAATTCTTCCAAAATCATGCAACAAATTGCAACTTAGGATCCTTAAATATCAAAAACTTTTCAAGGGGCTAAGAAAAGTAAAAAAATTCAGTAATTTACCTTAGAATTTGTCTACAATGATGCACCAGAATGCATCTAAGGACCCTCAAATATTAAAATTTTCCGAAAGAGTAAGAAAAGTAAAAAACTGCATTAATTTAACTTCAAATTTTTCCAAAAATGATGCTCCAAATTGCATCTAAGGACCCTAGAATATCAAAAAATTTTCCAAAGTGGAGGGGGACACCCCTCGCCCAGGACGGCGATCCGAAACAAGGTTCAGCCCCCCAGTCTTGATCAGCTTCCTACGGCGGTGTATAAAAGGGCATCTAATCCTGGCCTGGAAGCTCTGGATTAATGCAATGACAAAATGTTCATTACCTGACATGCAAATGATAATGTAGAGTATGACGAGGCCGAGCACTCTACAACTATCGTATTTTACTAACGGCAATTGTGAACGAAAATCCAGACGAACAGCTTCCAGCATTGGGGAATGGGAGAAAGGGAGAGTATAGATGCAGTGATATAAGACCTCCCTGATAGGCAAAGCAAAAGGGATGAAAGAGTTACAAGCGCGTTTCAGAATTAGATTGAATATTGATGCAAGGCCCCTACAGATGTCTGAAGATGTATAGGTCCATGTACCATTACCTTAATAATGGTCATGAGATAGAGGGCAAACCGTGACAAATGCGGGCAAATTGCGCCGAAATTTTTCATTAAATAAAATTTCCATGACAAAACCTGCATTCAGGCTCTGCATCGAGACACTTTTAATTGCCCAAGAAGCACATGAAACTCAAAAAGCCAGGCTTTACTTGGTAATTCGTAAACAGATTTCAACTTTTGCTGCGGTGCTTCTCCGAAAGTTCCTATCTGGAGATATTGATAAGAAAAACACTGACTGAGGCATGGTTTGAAGAGCGAAAATTCCGATAGTTTGAGAAGTATTTGCAAAAATTCTGATAGTTTGAGGAGGATTTGCAAAAATTCTGATAGTTTGAGAAACATTTGTGATGATGACAGTAGATCCATCACTCGGTCAAAAGCAAACCCCACCCTACCCCGACAGAAATCTATAGCTTAAACACCTTTTGGGATCATTTTAAAATTTTCAGAGTTTTTTCAGAAATCGTTTGGGGACACGCGTACCGGCAACACAACTTCTCAGGCCTTTCAAAGTTAAGTTGCATGTAAACATTGTCACTTTAGCATTTATGGAAAGACAACTTTTGTTCAGTGTTGAGTTCAGAAAAAAGGCGCGTATTTTACATTATGACCATCGACGGACGGACAGTAAGGCATTTTATGCCTCCATTTTTGGACACCCTATTGTGGGGCGCCCGAGGCCTGGGCCCCCACTTGGCCCCGTTGTAAATCCAGCCCTGACCCAAGAAGATATAAGGCTCAGTTGATTTCAAACGAGATACATTGCGTTGCATGGTATGATCTCATGTGTCTGAAGACAAACAAACATAAAAAACGTACAATGCGGTTAAAGCACGGAAAATTTGGGATCTGGTTGAAAAAAACTGTTTTCATAATAAGCAAACACGGGTGAATCGTCGGATGCAGTATGGTCCCGAGCCCAATTGCCTTATTGTATCGTCCGCGACGAGGTGCTGAACGTCCCAACGGCCGTGCCATGCTGTTACCACGTGCCTTTCTCTGGTGAAACGTTTGCTCTATACCTATTTAACACTAGGGAAGACTTGAAGAGAAACACTCACAGACGGTTAGTTACTGTTGGGCAACTAAAACACAACACTGAACAGCTGGCTTCGTTTAGTCCTAGGCTAAAAAACTCGACACCTGAGGTACGAAGGCGGGACCAAGACAACACCCAGTGGAAAATGAAACGAAAAAGTACCTCTTTTGGACGATTTTGTCTAATATCTTCCAAAACCCTGCCATCAAAAACCGTCGTGGACAATTACACATTCTTGTATTGCCCCCTAGACCACTCCATTGTAGAAAGGATTCATAATAGCCTTCGAAGTATTTTCGTGGTATGAAACAAACAACTAAATTTATTCCTCAACGGTAGGCAGGAATAATTGAGGTGGGAATGAATCCCCATTTTAAGGTGAAACAGTAGACTGATTGCGTAATTAAACAATCCTTTCTTCCTAAACTTGAAAAATCGTCCAAAAGCAGCAATTTTTCCCACCAAAATCGTCTAAAAGGTATTGGACGAAAGTGTAAGACGCAAAAACATCGTCCAAAATCTTCCAAAATCGTCCCATTTTTCATTGGGCACCGTCAGCAGCCGAGTCCTCAAAAATTGAACTCGATTCGAAGCCTGGCCTGAATACCACCACAACTGATACCTTGGTGAAGACACAACTGGTATGAAGTGAATGTATAAAGGTGTATGTGACCGATGTACTAGGGGCATGTAATAAATGAAGCTAAACAGGAGAAAATATATTAGAGTGTAAGAGATATTAGTGGATAAACAAAGATTAATTTTTAACAGAATGCTATGCATATCTTAAGCTTAAATTTAGGTGTAGAGCCTGTAACTTTCCGTTCTTAAAGTTATGGTTACATGCAACCAAAAAGAGTTGACTTCAAGTGGCAGTTAAAGAATTAGTTTCTCCAAAGATGAACCACAGGAATTATATGAATAGGTTTCCAGTGAATATTACATTTATATTTTGGAAGGTCACATCAGTCTTTCGATTTCGTACATCAACTGAAGGTAAAATACTGCAAAAATTTATTCTGCTGTCAGAAACAATATATATTTATTGAAATGATATAAATGTCAAAATAGGATAATTCTTTAAAACGTCTTCTTTGCAACACCATTTCTATTAAAACTGAGCTTTCAGCAATGTTTACGGATAGAAAACACAACGTCGCTTTGAATATATTGTGGTTGTCCTACCATCGCTGCAAGATTTCAAAGTCTATATAAGGCAAACCATGGACAGATAATGAGCATTAAGATCTAAACATTTAAACTTTTGGTAGGAACATTTGCAAAACCTATACACAATTAATTGAAACATTTTGTCCATTTCGTCACTAGTGTCAAAGCATGGCGAAGTAGAAACAACTATACACTAATATAACATAGTTATGAGCAAGAAGTAAAAGCCATGATTAAATTTTCTGACATTTCAAGGTTAAAAAGTTAAGGAAGAAAAAGACACTAACAGTTATTGCACTGTGTCAGATTACATGGTGTAGGTCTATCATTTGTTTTCCTACATTATCACCATTTAGTACAACCAAAGGTCTTTCATTATACTCTTAGTACTTACAATACCTGATAACAGGGGCGGCTCTAATAAATTTTGTTTGGGGGGGGGGGGGCAAAATCAAGTCCGTGTGCAGGGACGTTCGGACGACCCCCCCCCCACCCGGTAATATCAATGATCCGCTTCGAATAGTACAGCAGGAGTATTGTTATTATTGCAGAGATGCCCCATATAGTTTTCAAAAGCTCTTCAAACACCATCTCAGGCAGTCAGTCATGATCTATCTTTAAAAATCATTCCAACTATATCAGGCGATCAGCCAGTCGCTACTCCATAAGAGCGGAGAAAAGACAGGGGAACAGGTAAAGCGGTTTGATTCATTTGTATAAAAAGAGCTCCAACTTTAAATATTTTGTTGTTTCTTTCATTGTGTCACAATATGTTTCAGCTTTACGAAGAAGCCATAAAATATTGGTTTTCAGGATTGTTTGATTTAAATAACGAAAATTTCAAGCATGTTGACGATTGAAAACGAAAAAATGTTGGCATGTTTTTGGATTTCATAACTGTTCCGAAACCTAATTTGTCAAAGGGGAAGGAGAATTCCCCTTACTCAGAACGACAGGTCATCCCCTAAACAAATTGGCTACCAGTTCTGCAGACGTCTCACTACAGCTTGAACTGTTTGGTGCGTTCATTTTACATCAGCTTAAACAGTATACTTTAAAACAGAGATGGGGAACGTTTTGCTTATAAAGGGCCATTTGACAGTCACAAGAATAAACAAGCAACTAGGAAAAAGGGCGCGAAGCGCGCCGAAGAAAATATTATTGGAAGGCACCTTATTTCTTTAACCATCGCACTACATTTAAAGTTATTCAGTTCTTTAATGTTCAACCCACTTAAGTGTGCGGGAGATCTAACACATGCAATCTGCGGGAACTGATACAGTGTGAACGAAATAAGTCTCGCATAGTTTTCCATGAGTTTGGTTTATGTGTAAAGATATGCTTTACAATGCATGCCTTGATTGTGCAACCGGTGAGGTGTAGTACCAGAAGCGGCATTTAGCCTGTACCAGGAAAATGGTACGGTAGATAAAATTATAATAAATTGAGTTTCAAGTATAACTTAAACTACATTAACGAATTGCCTCGCGGGCCGGACCAAATGGTCTCGCGGGCCGGGGGTTTCCAACCCTTGGTTTAAAGCATTCTGGCAACTCGGTTAAACTTCCTGGTAAAGTACGACTTTTGCCCCTCCTAGTCAACTAGTTCTTCTGTGCACTGCTTCTTCTGTATTAAACTGAACGCCGACTGATCGTGCCTTCAGAAAGTCATGTTTGATCAGACACCGATTCAGCTTCGAATTCAAAAAATCTTGCATTTTAAATTAATCCTCACACACGCCTGTCATGTACGGCTTTAGAAAACTAATGAGCGACTTTTGCGATCATCGGTGGTTAAGGCTTCAGTGATTTTACTAAATAAACGTTTCCATATTCATCTTTTTGAAACTTAAAAATTTTGGACCTATGAAAATAGAATAAAAGATTGGTCAAGGACCAACTTACAACTTACGTTCCGCCAATGTTTTTAGGTGACATTTTAGCAAAAGCAATTTCTTAGCACTCTACGTGCCAACTGATGATGGCTACCCTTTTTAGACAGTGTGACATTTTGTCATTTTTCTTTATCACAAACTGAAATCCTCCATTAGAGGAGCCATATAAAAAGCCTGAAAAAATTGAGATCATGACGACAGGCTAATATTAATTTACATAAAAAGTGGTCAAATGATCCAGTAAACTTAGATCGAATCTTGAAATAATGACGAAATACATACTTGAAAATTATGTAGAATTTTGCAACAGTAATATACACAACTTGTTAAATAATATATCAAATTTGTGAGATAGGAATGATTTCCTCTAAATTTAGAAATACTCTTTGTTTAAACCATCTCGAATTACATGTTTTTTATTTTTTGGAAGATTTTGAAGACCATGCTTTGCAAACTTTTTGGGGGTGGGGCAAGTGCCCCCGTGCCCCTATGGCAAGCCGCTAGTGCCTGGTAAACATACCCTTCAATATACACTCACAGACAGACTCCATGATGGAAAATTCATATCACCCAACGAGTATTAAGAGAAAGTTAAATATTGGATAATATCGAATGCAGACAATGTCACAATAAATATGCATAGTTACTTTCAACGACACTCAGAACATGATGCTCAGGAATCTAATATATGTGCAAAGCCCTAATTCTCTACTTCTCTACAACTCTTTTTGTAAATTCTTTCAAAACTAACTTTTGATATCAGTGTTAATCATTCATTAATGAACTTTACAAAGTTGTCTCTCTTCTTTCTAGAAGAACTAGAAAAAACAATTACCAATAATGATAGTGGGAAAGTGCGGCTGATAATGTGAAAATAATGGTGTGAACATGATATTGTGAGGCAGTTTGAAGATCACATTGTGAGGAAATCTTCTACTGAGTGGCATATAATGCTGAAGCTCAGTCTTGTGAAAGAAGATATTTCAGAAAGCTGTTCCACCAAGAACAGAAATTTTTGACGGAAATAATTGACATGTCCCTAATGGAATCTATGTTTAGATTGCAAGTTAGCGAGCTGAAAAATTACAGTAATACACATCTGTGGTATTAGTATCAAATAAATGTGTTGTTCACTAATTTCCTCCAGGAAGATCACAGTATCACAATAATGTAAACATAGTTGTGGGGAAAGTTGCATTTCTATGGCGATACGTTTTGACTTCTTCTGCTAAGTGTACATTACCAGTTCTGGTCAAAGCAACATCTAGTACTGACACGCTAGTGGCGGTGATAAACTGTCCTTGAATAAGTTCATCAAAGATGACCTTTCCTGGCTCACTGCTTTCCTTCACTCTCTCCTTCAAGTCAGATGATAATCTGAATATACCTGGCTATCTCCAAACAGGAATCCAAATCAAGCTGTCCAGACAATATGCTCACCAACTCCTGAAATGATTTCTCCACTGCAGCTTGAAGGAATAACAAAAAGATCACCTGAATTTATTTAAAAACCCAATTAGTGGGAAACATAAAGGGTACAGATGAGTGATGAGAATGAAAAGTAATTTTTTATCAATACTTTCACAAAATATTGTATCTCAAAAAGCAAGTACATGTGGCAATATAGCAGGCCTTAGTACCAAATTATTTCTAATTGGCAGCTAGTGTTTGCTAAGATGTAATAACTCATGGACTGTTAAACTGTTTCACAATGAACGTCCAAACAATTTCACTTGCATTAAGCAGATATGTGATAACATTGTTACTCATTTAAATCACCAGGATTAATATTACTATGGTAGATTAAGTTGATAATGACTGATCATGATCAACAATCAGTAAGAGGCAAAAATGATCAAAGAATTTCTTGTCTTGGCTCACTCCTTTTCTACACTCTATCCTTCTAGCCAGACGATAATCTTAATGTACCTGCTACCTCATGAACATTTTATTCTTTGCTTTTAGTACTTACGTTGAGGTTCCTGTCCAGTAAGTAAGGCCCTGATGGATCCCTGAGGTTTCTGTAGTAGCAGTTCTCTGAAGAGAAAGCATAAAACAGTTATTTCAGTCAAAGAGCTCGGGATTTAGGTGAAGATATTTTATTGCTGCCACTTTTAATGTGGACCTCTCTATCCTTTTCAGATCCCTTCAAAGTAAACTGTTTGCAAGCATGTAGTTGTATCTCGCCTCTAACATTAATCCCTTCATGCAGAAGGTACTGCCACAGGATGATAAAAATACAGAAGCCAATAAAAATTCAAACAGAACCATAGCGGCATATAGGATCATATGAGTGGAAGTCATTCACTCTATGAACTGGGCATCAACATAATACTTCAATAGCTTCCCTTAGAAAAAAATTATAATATCTTTGTTGTACTTGTCTTGGTTATGCCGAGTTCCAATTAGTACCAGTACCCAACGATAAGAAATAACATTCGAATGATGTCTTCTGGGGACATTCTCAGACATTGTCTGTTTAGTTGTGTGTCCCGTGGGGCTGACTTTTCTTGGAAGTAACAGATTTAGAGATATACTCTACCGATGGCTATAAAGAGATAGCCCACAGTACTTTCCATAAAACACTCCCTCACTATACACACTTCACCGCAACCATAAAGTTGATTCTCAGCAAAAAGTCTTATATCCGTAATAGTGGCAGGAAGCATACATTTTTACCCCCTTAGAGACATATTTTAACATCTGCCTAGTCTGTTTCACATGCATATACAAATGAAAAAAAAACAAAAAACAAAATGTAAGCTTTCTGAAAGGGCCTTTATTAGCAGTTTGGAGTTTGGGTTTTCACATAAGTATAAACTCTCCTTTAAAACTATTTAATATCCAGCAAACCCTCTTGCAAGATGTATGCACCACTCTCAGGATAAGTAGAAAAAGACCAGAAAGCCCAAAGGCTTAGTGATTCCTTGCCTGGGGGAGGGGGTAGCTTTATTACACCAAGGTTCATCCCTCAAATTTATACTTCTTGACTACATCATTTTAGGATGTGTTCACAATAGACCCCTGCA
>WURT03126483.1:1255-29710 GCA_009936505.3 Holothuria glaberrima | reverse complement strand
CACTACAGTGTGGTCTTACGTGAGGAATTACAGTATACTGTACGACGTGGTTTGCAACAAGTACGTATGCGTGCGTTTCTTCTGGCGTTTGTTCGCCCATTATGCAGTACGTCACCGAAGTTTGACCTTTGACCTTGGCTGCAATCTACCTTTGAATAAAGAGTGGAAAAACTGAGAAAAGCAAGCTGACCAATCAAAGCCTTAGGTGTATGTGAAAATTTAAACCACCTGATTATGACGTCATTCCATCCATGCAGGCATTTACCCTAAGAACTGAGATATTTTCCATCCTTCAGTCTTGGCCATTGGGGATTTTGAAAGAAAACTATTGGGATGAGATGTTGAGAAAAGAGAAATTGCGGCTGAAGGAATGGCCTCACCATTACTTTGCAAAGCATAGTTTGATTTTACTGGTTTATCTGATTAAGGTCGGGATTCCTTAAAGATGTAAAGTAAGGTTCCAAAGGACTCGGTTAAATAAAATTGTCAAAACAACGTTTAATTAGTCATGTAAGACAACCTGTTGACTACTTAAGCCAAACAGTTTATGATGTGACTTATTAACTTATGTTTTGACTAATAAAGCTTTAAAGGGAAAGGGATGATCAAGAAATCATAAATTAATTCAACCAAGAAAATATTAAAAGGGCTCACGTTCAGCTCGAATTATGCTATGAATGTCGACAATCAAGTTAAATGTAAAGAGTCATATCACTCGATTTGGGTCAAAGATGCCATGGAGATCGTCCAGTACTGACAGTGCCAACATAAACTTTTAACAGAACCGACAAATTTCTTGCAATTTAAGTAGAGATTAGAGATAATAAAATTTAGCCTTGAGGTCTATGTCATCTTTAGTCGATAATTTGATAGGCAGAATACGGGATTGATTTCTGTTCTAATCAGTCAGAAAGGAGATGAAAGTTCGGCCACAAAAAACGGTCAGATTTCGATTTATTTTGGGGGTTTACCCTAGCATAACGGAACATTTTGGCCTGAACGAGCATTACTTTTTCACTGACTGCTGCATCACGACAGCTTTCTTTGTGGTTTTACGCTTGACCGCACACACCACGGCAGAGCTGTAATGTCCACTGCACAAAGTCCATTTAAGATAGTAAGAGAATTTCTACTTCTTGCGCAATATATGATGTAGGTGGCTTAAATTATTCGTATTTAAGCTTGCTATACATCACAATTTATCTTTTTCTTTAAAAAACATTTTAGGCATAGACCTCTCAATGCATTGTGCAGGTCCTTAGGGCAAGATATTTTGCACAAATATTTTCAAACCGCTATAAATCTGTAATGGTATGTGCAAAATATCCACGTTTTAACTGTCTTTCACTGCAGTTTGAGGCGTCCTAAATTTCCCCTGATTTTCCACTGTCAATCCAAGTTTTCGACAGGGGATATGTAAAATTTGATTAACAACTGATTTTTCAATCTGGTGATGTATGTTTTTTAAAGAAAAATGAAGGCTAAAATAGGATATAGGATGAATGCAATAAAATTGTACAGCATTCCTCGGCGTCTGTTTGAATGTGTGCCCCTGACGTCACAGGACCGTTGACCAAGGACAACCCAACCGGTGGCTCTTCAAATCAAGATTTTTTTTTACTTTTGAAAAAGGCGTAATGTTCCGATTGGTCGAAATGAATGAAATTTGAGGACTACAGAGCTGAATATTCATACTTTCAGCACACGTTCGAACTAGATTTTTAGGACCAAGCTAACAAAAGTAGGTGAATGTTAGTGGAGAGAAACCTTTCAAAACCTACTCCTTTGGAGGTTCTCCATTGAAAATTGTAAAAAATTGTATATTTAATTGAAAAATGGCGTAAACCCTTTCACCATAATTTCAAGATAAAAATTACATGAATAGAAAGGTGACATTCTGAACTTTCCAAAACCGTGCGAACTAGGTTGGTAACTTCCGATTTGACCATTTGAGAGGCTAATAAGTAACACTAACAGCACCAGGCTGCTCCACACAGTTAAGGAGAGGCTCTGGTGCAATGATCACGATGTTCCGTTATGAAATAAAAGTGCATGCTCCTCATCTCGTAGGCTGCTGCGATTATTGATGCATCTTGCCCTATGTACTGGCAGTTAAGCCATGGGAATCAACAGATTAGGGACTGGGGATTTAAAAGTTTAGCGCATTGTCTTTCTTCCCCCTTTCCCATAACCCTAATGAAAATACTAGCCAAAGGTTTGACACCATGGCTTAAAAATATAGTTGATGGTATGAAATGCATCACGTATGCAAATCGTGTTGATATGCCACCAGATAACACCACGGGCAACGGGCCATCTAGCTACCAAATATTCCAGGGCTCTTAAGTCAGCCCCGGATCCGTCACTTCTACGGCTTCGCTTTTCGCTCTGGAAGAAGTTCCAGTCATGGTTATTCCGGGCTACCCCATTTTTGACAAACTGCGCTCTTAGCTTGTGTAAAACTTGCAGTCCTAGAAGCAATTTACTGAAAACGCCATCAGTCCATGTACAATCACTTACATAAAAGAGTGATTACACTAGTAAGCAAATGTAATGGTAATCTTCAATAACTTCATTTGTCCTATATCCTAGTACCGGTATAGAGTTAAGGAAATATCACTTTTTGTAAAGTTTATGATAGGAACTGAAATAGCCTAGGCATACATACCTTATGCATTTGGAGGCAAATCAATAGCGACTTCTTGATTTCAGGACGGTAGAGCAATAGGACGAAGAGTTAAACACAACGTTCCGTCCTGACATGAAAGGCATTTCGATTTTGTAGACGACGGTGCTGTAGAACGACATCAAAACAATGACGCAATTATTTATTAACAAAGTTGCAATGCGTTGTTAGCATCTACCCTGTTACAATGACATCACAGGATTATAGACGCCATAGTAACTGGGTATTTTACTGACGTCGAGAACTTTCTAGGGCTAACTTAAATGTCAAATTCAGAAATAATGCCACACACAAAATAAGCAGCATTTACAACACTGTCAGTTTCTATCTCAAGACAGCTACCTCTCTTAGCTTAGCACGGAATCATTCGTAAAACAGATATCCCCTGTTGTTGTTTGTCACGTCCGTGATTTGGTCAGCAGCTTGCATGCCACAGGATCTAAATGATGTACGTTTGCATGCAGCTAGCTTGCACATTTAACGTTACAGAAACATGTACGTATGGAGGAGGGATATTACCATGACAACCCTTGTGCCTTCCTGTTTCTAGATCGAACGTTAAATCGGTCGACGACCATTCTGAACATCAACACGACGGAGGGATGTACGCTTCTGTTCATGCTCAGCCCAGTTTTTTTTTCTTTTTTTTCTTTTTGCTGCGGGTTCCGTCCTCTTTTTCTGCCGTCGTGAAATCGTAAACTCCCTGATGAAGCATAAGTCACGCACACAGTAGACTTCGCACGCACGCTTAGTAGACTTACGCGCATAACCGATTGGTTTACAAATAAGATGTCTACATTTGTTGGTGTAATTTGCAGTGACACGCGAGTGCCTCCAAATGAGGGAGCACTTTTTGTTCTGTGACGTCATATGCCTTGGGTCTGTAGAGGTGTTTTACCGACGTCAGGTAATCTCGATTCTCTCTGGTTGTTTAAACATTTACCCCTCAAGCATCCTTGTGTACATCATATTACTATCTATGGCCATCCGCGGGTGCTGCAAATACGCTTACTGCTAGCGTGGATTACCCGGCACTGCTGAGTAATCCCATTCACGTCAGGTCACATGAAATACTTCTATAGAGGGTTTTCATGTGACGTCACGAGAGTGGGATTTCCAAGCATTGAAAGGTAAACCACACACGTAGTTAGCGTATTTGCACCACACTCGGATAACCATAGATACTACTGTGACACAATGGACGCTTGCCCTTCAAAACCAAAAAGATGCGCTATCTTGCTCTTCAAAATTAACGAGACGTGCCATCACGTGACGTTGTGAAACCCCCTCCCCTATAGGTGCAAGTGACCTGGTATCAGCAACCTCCTAAATATGCGTCCTTGAGTAATTTCGGTAAGCCTAGTCTTTCTTAGATATCGGCTCAAAACGTCAGCATGGGTTTTTACTTCATATCATAGATTAGCTGGGAGGCCTGTTATCTTTTTTCCCATCAAAGATGGATACCATGAAATATATGAGGTTCAAAACACTTAAAAGGGGAGCAGTATAAGGGTTCGTAACCGACCTAAGGAAATTTGAAATACCAATTTCTCTCATTGTTGGAAACATGAATTAAATATCGTCACCTTCCACGAGTGGGGTGAGAATATGGGGAAAACTTGGAAACGCGTCAAATTCCCGCAGAAACTCACATGCAGAGATCACACAGAGTTGTCAGTAGTTGTCTATAATGAGATTATGGAATACGGAATAAAGTTTTCACTGTAAACGCCCGATACATTGCAAAAAGTCTCTATCTATACCCGGAATAAATTCTAGTTGAACAATGTTGCAACTCAACCGGGTTCAACTAGGATTCAACTGTGTTGAACTGGGGTCTTCAACACATATAGCTGGGTACAACTGGGTTCCAACTCGGTCGAAGTCGGCTTCAACTGGGAGTGAATAAGGGCCATGGTACAACTGTTTTGAACTGGGATTGCCTGTGTTATGAAATGCGTTTAAATGGGAGTTCAATATTCTCAACTAGGTTTTCAAAACCAGGTGGTATCCCAGTTGAGAACCATGTTTGACCCAATTGAACCCAGTTCAACTTCCCATATGTTGGTTATTTCCCAAACTGGGTATTTTGTCAAGCAGCTTAAGTACAGACCACAGACTGTGTCCGATGCAGAAAATATGTTTAGTTGCAGCTGCACCTGCGTGCATGGGAATGGGTTTTTTTTGTGCATAAGCAAACTTAGACGAATAATTTTACACTTACAGGGAGGAGTATGTCTTCCGGAAATTCTGGCCCGAGTGATAGACATTCCTCCCCTGACAGTGCCAGTATATACGTAATATAAAGGAAATTTCTTTACATGTATTCATTGAAAACTTTTTCCAAGGCACACAGGTGTATATAGTATGGGTGGATAGCTTCCATGGGTTCAGGTGAGAGGGGCATGTTAAGACGTATGAATAGTATTTTGTAAACCTTCTATCCTTGACTTTGGGCCTAGTCGGCGGCACCGTTGCGCATCTTGGTCAGTTACATAATAACCTCAGGATTAGACCATTGAACGTGGCAATTAATGAAAGATTAATCCACCCAAGGCGCTATCGCCTTAGGTGTACCAAAAATTGTTTATGTCATTTCAGATGGTTACGCAAGCTCAGTCCCACCACATACAAGGCGGAGTTCCCTGGGAGGGTAGGGGAATATAGGCTACACCTCATTTTGGAAATGCTTCAATTGACTTTTACTCTTTCACACTGTCAATTTTGCTCGAAAGGGTTCATCCCCATTCCATCCCCCATTTTTCACAAATGTGTCTGCCTTTGAAGATTACAACACTGAATAGTCACTAATATGCTCTATTATGCAAACATAATGTCAAAGTCTGAATGTTGCAGGAATTTTCCACATAATGTGGGAAATTGGGGAATTTTATGGCTGAAAAGTTTATTTTAATAATTAAAGGCGCCAAAACTTGGATTAATTTTTTTTAACTGCAGTTACATTTGAATGTAAGGGATTTATACCGTACGTTAAAGAAGCATCATAGAAGAAAGGAAGATGTTGGTGACCTGTATCAGCAAAATGAAATTTGATATGTGGAGTACTGTATCATCTTAAAACATTTACAAATTTTAAATTTTGCTGCTTGTAGTCTTCTCCTTCTTTCAAATTCGGTACAAACGCCAAGTAAGGTTATCTTGTACAGTTTGACTAGGGCTAAGAGAGTCGGATGGTAATAAAAAAGACCAGCTACAATGATAAGGGTCAATGGTCAAAAGCTGGCTTTTGAAACTATAAACTGATGGCGCACAACAAACTTACTTAGGTAACAGGTTCCAACTAGTATAGTCCGTGGATAAAGTGATTTTTGGTAAGGCAATGATACAAGTATCTAACACTAATACGACGAGTAGCCGGTCGAGAAAATTAAAAGGGTCAATAAGATGAACAGAGCCACATCATTGGGTAGAAGATCATGAGTTTTTTAATAGATGACCATGAGACGAGCCCTAAGTCGTCATGTCTCAAGGCTTGGTTATCTAAGGAACACTAGATTGACGACTACAAATATTAAAGAAAAATTTGGCAGCACGCCTCTGGACGTTTTCAACGATATTTTTTTCAGATTGGGAATGGAAGTCCCATACAGAACTACGGTGATCTAGAACGGGCCGAGCAAGAGCAAAGTAAGCTGCTGTCTTAGTTGCCTTATCATAATGAGCGAGATTACTCCTCTTGATTAACTTGGAAATATCATCTTCTTTTCCTGGAAGAACTATCAAATCATAGTAAGTCATGTTCTCAATTTTATTCTCCTATTAAACTAGGACTACTGTTCTCTGATTAGCCAAAAAGATGGAAATTTGCTTAGATAGTGTTAAGGCCTGTACACATGGCGTTAGGCCAGGGCCTAATGGCCTAATGATACAGCAATACGTACTGCACTGTATACAGTAGATTCAGCAGTGTGTTACACATTCTGACAACTCCCTACTGTAATGGCAGTAGGTCTAATTCAAGGACAGTTTTATCTTTAAGCAGATTCACAGTCATAAAGGTAGTTTTTCCACAACTTCCGTTATAGAGTTGTTTCAGATAAAATGTGTGGAGGTTTGTGAAATTCCTTAGGCCTAGGCCCTATCCAACTGAATGACGATGGTGATATCCTGGCATTTAAGGGGTGCACATCATTACGCATAATTGCAGAATACCGCTCGAGGATGAAGTTCTGTTTTATTATTGACTACGGTGCTACACAATCACTGCACATCATCATACTAGCCTCTTGAAGACGCAGTTTGAATCATGACTGCCCTTGTAAAAGACTGCCCAAATATTGTCATTGTGTAATTCCCGTAGCCTCTTCAAGACACAGTTTGAATCCTGACTGCGTATCATTATACTCTTGTGAAAGACAACCAAGTTTTGACTGCGTATCCTTATAGCCTCTCAAAGACAACTTAACATTCATCATTAGACTACAAAACATGAAGTTGCCACGGAATGTTGGCTTCGTATTCCCGAAGTCTCTTGAAAACATATCCCAGTGAGGGGAATTAAGTTTTTACTGCATATCCATTTGACTTCTTACAAAAACAGATAGACTACTGACTGCGTATCCCTGAAGCTTATTTAAAGGTAACTAGCAAGATACCCCAGTCACAGCCAAATATAAAGTGGTGCAATAATCGTATATGAGTCACTCTCAAATTACAATTCTTACCTGGACTTTGTAGCCCTTATGTATTCCCAAACAGAGCTTCCTTGTGCGGGCTGCAATTGCTCCCACCATTATGTAGTTCTACTACATTGTGCTAAACACACTGAATACAGTCCTATCTATGGCCTTTGGAAATAGTGCCATATGTATAATGGTTTAAATTCACTATTTTTCACAGCAAATTTTAGACTTACGATCTTCATTTATTTCCATGCGTATTCTCCTTCAGCTCCCACGATACCTGTACTCGTTTTTGGTCTCTGACAACTTCTGGGATGGGTAAAAATGTGAAGGGGGATGGGGTTCATTTCAAAAAAGTACTACCAAAATGAAACTGTCAAAAAAAGCATATGAACAAATTGGTCATTCTCTGCCAAGGAAGGCCAACAGTGTTTTATATTTGGTATACAAACATTCATGTTGTTTATAATATTAACATCCTCCCTACACCACCAACTCATCTTGTTCAGTGATCTCAATACTAGTATCATCATTGAAACAATTAGCGTTTACAGATATCATTCTTTTCACTACGGGGATAACAGCAACGTGTGGACAACCCTTCGTGATCTTTGGAATTGTCATATATTCTGAGTGCACTCAGTTCAAACTTTGAGGTAAAGACAGTTGGCTCATTTGGATACAACAAGAGATGCTTCAATGGGAGTGGACGCACTGGACACTTTGAAAGTCATTTCATAGTGTCATAGTCAAACATAAAGAATACTGGACTGCACCTACTCTGAAGATTATTATACTAGAAGTTGAAGCTCCACGTAATCTCTGCGTGAAAACATCAAGCATAGCTATCTGAAACTTTTTTGTCAGGCTTTCATCCAACATGGTGTCAGCACCTGAACTTTTAATTGTGGTGACACTTGTTCCACAAGAAACCCTTGTGATGAGATATAGATTGTGGAACCCTTAATTTTCCAGGAAGTAGCTACTCGAAATTTTAACTCCCTCATTTTACAAGGTTTTGAAAGTGACAGTGTCGGTTTGATGAGCTGTTACTCAATGGAATACCGACATGGGTCTAAAATACATGTTATACTTATAACACGCTTTAATATCAAGATATACTATACCTGTGTGTTTATCCATGGGCCTAGAGTAGCATGTTAATAGAGGACTCATGTGTTGTGGAGAAAGACCTAGCAGCAGAACATAATATTATTATACCTGTCTGATTTATATGTACCTGATATATTGGGAACTTGTTTGGCTCTTCTGAATGATAAAGGTCAATGTTCTCAGTTAGTTCACACATAGAGATACATAATGGGTATAGTGCAATATGAGCCTTATGTATGGCGTCGTCTATCACAACACTGTATGGTGGACCACGAAAAGTTAGGCTGTTACATGTTAGACAAGAAACTACAGTAGCCGTCCACATACAATTTTAGGCGCTGGGCTTACCAAACACTCAGCTGTCTGGGAGTAGGATTTGAGAAACCACGAAGAGTACTTTAAAACATGAAGGGCAAGAGGCTCTGTTTTAATTAACCAGCATGCTTTAAAACAGTCAGACCAAAGATGGAGGGGGACCCATGCAGCACTTTTAAAATGGGTTCCAAACTTTCAAAAATCCTGTAAGCTGTAAACTGTATTCAGCTAATGTAACATTTTAATACAACAGTCCAGAAAAGTAGATTAGTAGGATTTCCATAGTGAAACAGCTTTTGGCTAAAATCAAAGTGATTTAATTTTCAATCAACATTTGCCTTGAATTAATAAGCCGTGTCACTTTCCAGTACAAGTTCTTGTTGGACGTAGCACAATTTGGACTATAAGTACAATGGCAGAGAGTATGAACCTCATGTGACACTATTCTGCTTAATGTCTTTGTGAAGTTTTTGTACTGAAATGTGCATTCACCGGCTCTTTGAAGGCGTTTTTCAAGTAGTAAGTACAACACAATTAAAAACGTCACGTGCTTTTTTAACTTAAGGTAAGAACTGATCGCTTGACACTAGCCATGCACAACACGGTTATGATACTGTGCACATTTGTAGAGAGTATCACAGTGGAAGAATAAATAAGCACTATGAATGTTACGTGTAAGTGTTGTTATGTGTTGAGTGATTTAAAGACCTGCTGATTTAAAAGCCCAATAGATCATGCTGAGCCTCGTTGGCTATATGAAAAAACCTTTAGTGTTCAGCATAGCGGTAGAAACTGAAAAAAGGAAAATCTAGTTAGTGAAAACCCAGTTGGACCTAGTTGAAAAAAACCCATCTGATGAACCTGGTTGAGCCCATTTGAAAATTTTTATTAAGTCATTTGAAAATAGAACAGAGTTGGAAAATCCAGCTGACTGAAAATCCAGTTGACCAAAACCCAGTTCACCAAAACCTAGTTGACCAGAACCCAGTTGACCAAAACCACATTGTAGACGTTCCAAAACACTCATTGAACCTAGCTGAAAAAACCCAGTTCAACCCAGTTCAAAATATCCAACTGCGTGCAACTGAAATTTATACCGGAGATAAAACACACGTACAATCGGAGAGCAAAAACTTACATAAAGAGTTAATGAAACAGTTTTGATATGTTGTTAAAGGTCTTTCGACATGCCGATGTCACATCTGCCTACATAATGTTACCAGAAAACCCAAAGGCTTAGAGATTCCTTGCTGAAAGGGAATGATTTGTTTCTTTTACTCGCTTCATCCCTCAAACTTTTTTTTTTTACTTTTTTTCATTTTTCACGTTTTTACATCAAGACCTCTACTAACCTGATACGACATTTGAACTCTGCCATGAGTGAATAGCAAAACAAAAAAGGAAACATGTTCTAGAGGGAATCGTACCCGGGGACATCTGCGTGAGAAACCGAGCTCTTCTCCACTTGGCAATCAAAGAACTCGTTCAGCATATAGTAGTCCTAATCATCCTTCAGTCACAGCATCCTTTACACATATGCATAATTAGGTAATGCAAATAAGAATTATTACTTTAATATACGTTATGCTTGTGAAAAATGTTTTTCCCTATAATTTTATTTT
The DNA here is from genome assembly GCA_009936505.3 of Holothuria glaberrima. NCBI lineage: Eukaryota > Metazoa > Echinodermata > Holothuroidea > Aspidochirotida > Holothuriidae > Holothuria > Holothuria glaberrima. The sequence continues at coordinate 19,331 of WURT03126483.1, read as the reverse complement.
TGGAGGAGTACAAAGTTCAACCTTAAATTTTCGCTTTTAATCAAACGCCGGACACAGTTTAGAGGTACCGCACACTGCCTATTTAGTTTACGAGGTTCTGGTAGTTTCACCTCTGATGACCCCATATGACATTCGACCTCCAACAAACGCGACTGGTCCTCTTTCTCTTAAAGTAACGCTATATACCAAATATGAAAGGATCCATTATTCCTGTCTTGAAATATCGTTTTTTTAATGTTTTCGGTTTTTGACTTCTGATGACCTCAAAAAAAAATACGGTTCTTCTATTCAACATGATAAAGTTATATACCAAATATAAAGATTGTCTTCTATTGCTATCTTGATCGTGTTTACAAGTAGTTTTCAAGAATTTCGTATTTTCACGTCCGGTGACCCTAAATAACCTTTGAACTTTACCAAATTCAATAGGGTTTATTTTTTTACTTAAATGCATCAACATGCTAAATATGAAAAGTATCCATGCTCCCTACCTAGAGATATCGTGTTTACAGGGTTTCGGTTCACCAAAAGCAAAACAGATCTTCCTCTCAATATAACAATTTAATATGTCAAGTATGAAAATAATCCATCATTGCTATCTTGAGGTATCGTGTTCACAATTCAAGCGTCACAAACAGACACACATAATCGCCTGCATCATTGCATAGATTCCTTTTGCCTTCGGCAGGGAATGAAAAAGAAGTATCACAAGAAAAATGCAAACCCTCTGCGACACTCCACATCAGAATTTCGTCATAGCAAATGAAAAAACTCAGAAATTATCATAAAAAACTCATGTATCTTGAGAATGGTCAAAGATATTAAATGTCGTTTTACTCAAAATATACTTCACTGCACCAAACTTAAATTCCATTGTACCTAAAAAAAATATGTCACTATATCGACTTAATACGCCGATGCTATGAACAAAAGTGATGTTATTTCTCCGAGGTTCGTAGCTAAGGTAATCATATGCAAATAGCCAGTTGTTTAAAGCGTGACTATAGTAACTGATGATGTCATGGATATGCATATTGTTTTGTAACGGAATATTTAATAAAACGGGAAATAAAACCATTACAGATTTTTATCAAGTAGGCAATCAAGTGTGTTGTGTTACTAAAGTGACGTAAAATAATACAGTGTAAGAGCACTTCGAATTGCAGAAGGGGTATGGGGCTTGGGAATGGGGAATATGTAGAATTAAACTGCTGCTACCACATGGTGAAGCAAAACCATAAGATCCTCCACCGGTGACATTTGCTTCTCTTGTAAATCAATTACCAGGTTTCCTTTTGTATCCCTTTTGTACTGGAAATCTTCGTTGGGGTTTGACTACGGGTTTTCTTGGGGACTTCTTGACTACGGGTTTTCTTGGGGACTTCTTTAACAGAACCGACCATCGATCATCCGATGTTTTCCCTTGACGTTTAACTATTTCGATGTCCATTTGAAAGTTTGTATTTACCAGCGCCCAACAAAATTCGGAACTGTTGTCAGCAACGTAAGTCTCCACGTAACGATAGCGATCTTCAGATTCCTCTGCGACGGTTTTGCCAACACACGTATTCCAGGTTTTGTTCAGCATTTTGCGAAATTGGTTAAGATCCTTCTCAAAAGAAGGCCCGTAATCCTTAACTTTACTCCAAAATACTTTCAAAAAGTGGTTGTAAAGCGCCTCGTCGCCAACATTCCTTTTCTGAATTTCTTTTCTAGTAGCTTCGTTTATCTTCAGTGTGTTAGGCTGCTGTCGCTTTTTTACATACAAAATATCTTTGAAACTCCAGCATAACATTTGTTTCAATAAGATTAAGGATTCGTCAAAATACTCCATTATTAGAACTAAATCATACTCTTTATCTAAATGGCTAATACTTTGGTTAAGCAAAGAGGAATTAAAAGCTATCGAAGAGTTTATTCCTAGGTCACGTAACTGGTTATTAAATCCTCCCGGTCTTTCTTTTAATTTTTTCAGGTATCGTATCAGTGTTTGTGGTAATGTTGATAGGTGGAGGCCTACCCATTTGTAGTATCCGAAGTACTGAAAACTAGAGAGCCATTGATCGGTGGGGTTCCTCAAAATGGTAAAATATTTTAAGTCACTCGCAGGGTACATGAGCTTTCGTATAAGCTCACCATTATAGTTCACGTGTATATTGGAAATGTTATAGTTCCGATGGTTCAAGTGATCTTTTACCGATACACCAATTGGTGGCAGCAGATTCGACTTGTTTTGCGTCCATACTAGGTTTACCCGATTCAAGTGGCCTATCACGCCCTGCTCACCAAGAAGAAAGGACAGATTGCGAAAGTAGCCGTATCGGCAGGTCAGTGATCTCAGAGTAGTACTTCCGGTTTTGTGGGTCTTTACAAAAACAAAGTTACTAATTTCGTTGCACATTTTACCAGACGAAAGACTTGCAAAAGGTGTTATTTCTGACGACATGGTGTTCGTGGCTAATGAGCTCGTTGTAGAGTTTCTAGTCGCCTCTAGGGTGCTATTGGGTCTGTAGGAAAAACGGTGAAACATTTTAAGCCAGTTAGCTGCATCTCATGTAACTCATATATATATATATATATATATATATATATATTCGGTGAATTATCTATTACGTCACAGAGAGGTCAATTCCGAAGAAACCACTGTAGCTAGTGCAAGCCATCGAAGTGTCTTCCTTCAGTAACCATTTACTACATAAAGTACTGGACACAAGTAAGAGTTAGAGGTATATATGAGTATACACATACAAGACATTTTTCTTGCATTTAAAGGGCATAAGCAGTCGCCCCAAACTTATTTTGAAACAGCAGCCAAATCTCACAAATGTCTTCTTTTTTCTCCTCCAGGTATATTTCATGATATTTCAAGACTTATTTATTGCATATTCAAGATAACCAAGGAGTTTCTTCTCTTAAATTTCACAATTCAATGAAAATAATGTTGTCACATGATTCTCAAGAGCCATTCATAAGGTAGGGTAGACTACTACATTAATCCAATCTGGAGTGACTTCATTTTCCCTTTAAGTTTACTTAAAGTTTCGAATCGAGAATTTCCCAGTGATTTTTCTTAGGCAGAGACGAGACAAGGGTACAAAGATTTTTCTCTTGGCAGTTTGGTAACAAGGAAAGCTGAGACGATGGGGAAAGGGGCTCTGAGGGCTTTAGCCACCGCACTTTTCCTGCCATGAACATTTTGGGCCGCTTTATGATATGTTTTTATTTTGTTGAACATGTCGGGCCACTTCGAGGATTAGCCCCCTCCCCCTTCAAAATTGGCTCACAGTTCTTGCGTAAACAACATGCATTATTGCCTAAGAGGTAGGCAACTGTACCTCACGCATATTTCCAAGTTGCAATTGTTTCCGTTGCCTTCGGAATAGTGACACCTGTAAAATGGACCTATTAGGTGCTATTCACTGTATGTTAATACTTACACAGCTATCCTGCCATCCATTTTAAATTCATTATTTAAATCAGACCTAGAATAAAGAAGGTAAAAGCCAGAAAAGGTGGATGTAAGGCAAAGCAGTAATACTACTGAAAACCAGTGTTTCTGCAAGAGAAAAAAGAGAGAAAATTTTCAGCTACTCCAAAATACAATGCTGTAATGAGATATTATTGTGTTACGAGCACAAACATCTATCTTTATTGCCACAAGGCGATTTTTTGTAGACTCAGGATGCATACAACCACATATAAAGCAGTGCCTTCTACGGCTGATATATGTTTAGCTTACTTGATACGGGTTAATGCTTACATTCAAGAACAGATTGCAAGGACAACTTCCTGTTGTGTTGCCTTGCTTTGTCCAATCGCTCGTGTCAGAGACCTCATTGCAGTTTTCAGGGAGAAGTGTGTGTCAATCAGTGGACTCTTAACATAGAAGTTGCTTTGTTGATGCCATTACTAGGGTAATAACTGACCAACCCTGGACATTTGTTGTGATGGAGATGAAAAGAAGCAGAGCTGGTCATTTTAGCTAGACAAAATTCTCACGAATACTTTTTTCTTGATCATTATTTACAGTTTCATTCGTATCATGTAATCTTATGTTCTGATAATTGATCCCATTAACTAAATATAGTAGTGACTTGGAAACAAAATTCCAAAGTTTGTTCTCATTTTTAAGGAAAATGTTACAAAAACGGGCATACCCTCATTTTCGTTCGTCGGGTCTGTTGCTATAAAAGTACAGCGGTAAAGCTGACTTCAAAGCATAACGGATTTTTTAAGCTAAGATGCTTCTGAGCACTATAAAAACAAAAAGAACGGAAATGAAACATGCTGTGTTGACTGTGCGAAATTATTTCTTTACACCCACCATGTTATTGTTTAAGTGGGGTGTATTAGTCCAGGAAAGATTATGTTTTGGGGGGTTTAACCTAGAACTAATTACTAACAAAGCGCTTTCTTAACAATGCTTTTTTTGAAATACCCATAACGACATACTAAAAATACGAGTTGCCTAGTTTGCATAAATTCAAAATGGCCGTCATCTTGACAGATTTTTGCCCATACCTTGAGATGTGAGACTCGTAGAACTACTTTGGTGTCTACACTTTTCAAGAGCTAGAAATGTTGGCAATGACATAAACATGTGACATTTTATTCCGACCTAATTTTTATAAATTCAAAATGGTTTTGACATGCTTTCAAAGTTTAGGAATATCTCAAAATTTAATCAGAGGTATGTAAAATAACTATGGTTAATGTACGTATGCTTATAAAGGTTTTTTGACCTCACTCAAAGTGTAGAAACATTATTACATGGAATGCTTTAGGCCTAAAGTTGCTGGCTGATATTTTGTCGAATTTTTTCCTTTATTTGAGTCTAAGGTGCAGAGGAATTTCCATTATTGTGTGTTATCCGACTTTTGGAGTCAAAAAAGGAACACTACCATTACAATTTAAAGACAGACACCCATCACCCCAAGAATATTTGTGGTTGGGAAAAACAAAAGTCCCAATTGGTGACTGTACTTTCATTGAGATAAGATTCAAAAGATGCAGAGGATAGCTCAGATTACGCAGCATGCACAGAGTTAATTAGTTAGTTAGCCTGAGGTTTAACGGCTCAGTTTCCAACCAATTGGTTCAAGTCGAGCCGGCCACAGCCTTTTTTTCCAGTTGTGACTCACTGGCTTGTTTTCTCTTACTCCATTGCTTATGCGGAACATCACGCACAACGGCAGAAGATTCCATTTTTAAAGTCTTTGGTATGACTCGACCTGGGAATCGAACCCGGGCCTCCCGCGTGAGAGGCGGATGCTCTACCACTAGACCAAACAGTAGACCAAACAGCATGCACAGAGAGTGTTCCGACTCATTAATGGCTTTGTATGCTCACTGGGTTATGGCCTTAAGCAATAAACTAGCTGAGATTTAGGTCTGCAGAAAGATCAGTTTTTTGGAAGGGTAGAAATAAATTAGTTTAGAGAAGTGGAACTGTCTGGGATGAGGGAATTAGCCCTATAAATAATACAGGGCATTTGGGGGAGAGATAATTTGCATAATTTCTATATGGCTCCCATGTTCAACTAACCTAGGAACTGTAGTCAGTCCTAAACAAAATCAAAGTTAAAATAAAAATAATTTAGTTCATGGTGAAGGGCATTTAATAAGAACTACACCATAATAGATTTGATAAGATACAGTAATAAAAAGGCCTGCACATTGTGTGGTATTTGAACTAATATGTGAAAAATTTCTACACCTATCCTTGCGTGTTGGACATTGGGAATTGTCTTCTGTTTTCAGATCAGGTTCTGGAAGGTGGCTGCGATGAATGGGCACCTATTCACCATGGACTGAAAGACATACTCTGGTTCACATAATGCACCAAGGCCCTTTAAGCTATACCTCTGTGCACAGACAGTCGTCTTTAGAGCTTCATCTGACATTCTTGCTAGTTCTTTTGGATTTTGGTTTGGGTAGTAGTCGATTAAAATGTGTAAAATGTAGTAGAATTATTAGTGGATTGGTGGTAGCCATTTTGATTTTTATTTCAGAATTGAAAATTCCTTCAAAATAATTAAAAAAGTCTTAACTAGAATTAAAGATGTTTTATGTGGATAAAAATAGCTTTAAACAATTTAAGACATGTTTAAATCTATGGATGATATATTAATTGTCAACAAAGTTTGAGATATTTTCATATCTTTTAAGTGTACCTTCGATTAATTACACATGGGACTACCTTAAATTCATTTCAACATGTAATTGCTGTAATTCGAATTTTGTTTTCTTTAATAATTAAATAGAATTACGGATATCTCCTATTCGAATCACATATGTATGAAAACATTATTCGAATTATAGATTTCTCTGAGTTCGAATTGCAGGTATCTTCAGTTCGAATTTAAGATATCTCTACTTCGAAAACTGCAAATTTTTTATCCAAATTAATTCAAATTATTCAAATAACTCAAATTATCGTCTTATTCAAATTCGTCATCACGAACACAATAACAGATATCTCAAATTTGAATTAAAGATATTAACCAAAATTTGTAATAAGAATTACCGATATTTCAGTCGAACGGTGGTATATTCGATACAGTGATAAACATACTATTACTTCGATGCTATATGCAATGCAATGTATTACATGTAGGCGCTTTTGTTGCAATTTCGTTTATGTCTAGTAATGAATACCATGCTGAAAGATATCTTGTGAATAAGAGTTATCTTAAATTCGAATTAAAGATCAAGTAATTATAATTCTTTTTATTTTGTTTTGTAGAACCATTTAAACAATATACCAAGTTCAAAAGTTGATTCTCTTTTCTCTTAAGTAATTGTGGATAGTTTGGATACATTTCATTTTGATAAAGGGGTAAGAAAGGATTGTAGAACGATTATCTTTAGCTGGGTGGCATTTTTCCGCCTAGTGCTAAAGATATGCACGAACTGCCTGGTGCTAAAGATATTTCACGAACTGCAGTGTGAATCCGAATCTTTGCTTACTCCATTCTGATCAGTTCAGTAAAACCTTCAAGTTTTTGCTGTGAGAGAAGGTTGGACAAGCATAATTTTAAGTCTTGCACCTTTTTTGAAACTTTTTAAACCTTGGGGACTTTCAGTTTAAGAAACGTCATGCTTTTAATTCAGAAGGGTAGTAGTTTCCTGTTCATCCATTATATCTTTCTTAGGTATAATTTTTGCAACTTTTAGTAATTTTATATCTTCTTAAGTGTTTTCATGACTGGTTCATACTTTTTAAAGTGCTGTAAAGCGAGTGCTAGCTGTAAAGTAACGTTGTCATAGCTGTTTCTGCACTGGAGTCATCGTCTCCTAAAAAATTATCGATTAGCAGTTGTAATAAGCGGTGGGCCTTTGATAAGGATCCCTAGATATTGACGTATTGAAAATAACAGTACAATATTTTCTATAATTAGGGATGCACCGAGGATCCCGTCCGGCCGGACTATCCGGCCAGATAATGTAAAATTATCCGGTTCCGGTTCCCGCCGGATCTTTGAATAAATCAGGCCCGATCTTTCTCAAATGTTTACCATAATAACCTCCATCATCAAAAGATAAAGGGTAGCCTAGCTTCACTGACGAATTTAACAACTTTACAAAAGTTTTTTTTTTTTTTTTTGTCCTTTTAACATAGCAAGAACGTGTCCCATTAAGGTGTTGTGTAGGTTAAGTGGTCCTAGTTCATTGTTGCGCTGACAGTGACAAAACATTCATATTGTAGTCTTACAGCAATTATGTGCATGTCCAGAATAAATGATCTAACAATGAAAACAACTTCAAAGTTAGCTAGTGCCCACTTATATCACTAGGACCCACATTTCTAAATGTCATAATGAAGGGATATTTAACAGTTATTTAAAATTATTTAGTGTGTATATTCCAAATCTCTGTGAATTATTCCTTGACAGTATGCACAATCTGAGTCACATTCATCCATGCATTCACTGTCAATTTGACTATTGAATTGATTTTTGTAGTTTCAAAGAACTTTGTAGTATTTTTGTACTATTTTAAATAATATTACTTTGTCATTTATCTTTCTGTCTGCCTCATTCTAGTCTAAACCCTAAAAAATCACACCAGCTTGGTGACCCACAGTACAATAGGACCTACATTATCATGTAGTCAACCACCCGCTTCTCTGCCTTGCCACCACCCTCACCCCCCTGCCCATAGTGCAATTTTATGATGTTTTCCTTAACAAGTGAAAATATTCGCTTCCAGACGGACTTTATTTGAAATACTACCTTAAGCAAAATGGCGGCCACTTAGATTCAAGCATTTCAGGCATAAGCCGATTATTCCATCTACCTATACTGTGACAACTTTGTTCATGCAAAGAAGGCTTAAGCCCATTACCTCATCTACCTTACTGTTATCACTGTGCCACTTCTTCCGAAGACGATAAAGGACACCGAAACTACTATTACATGAGTCTCAGATGTTAAAGTATGTACAAGCTATCAAAAGAATGGCCATTTTGGAGTTATGCAAACAAGACAGGAATTCAACATCACCTACAAGTTTGCAAAATCATGTTAAAGGACCGTAAAAGGATGAGTGTCAACATCACCAACATCACTCTTCCAAGTTAGCTACTTTGCTATCATCATATACCGAAACCTTAAAAACATGGGTAAAGATACCAAAATGATTCTTCCACGAGTCTTACATCTCGATGTATCGTCACAATTCTATGAAAATGACCACCATCCTGAATTTATGCAAATTAAAATCATACAACATATATCACATGTACGTGTCATTGCTATAATCATGTTTCTAGACCCAAAACCTTAGGTGCAGACACCAAACTAATTCTTCTACGATTTTAACTCCTCGAATGTGGACAAAAATGTATCAAAATGGCAGCCATTTGGAACTAATGCAAATTAGACAAAAATTCCTCAACTCGGATTTGCTCGGACTTATAGTATGTGTTTATGGGTCCTACAAAGAAATGCATGGTGAAGAAAATCCTTTGTTAGCAAGCAGTTTTGGTCACCTGATTTTCCTGGACTATATGCAATGTTACCGACCCCATGGCCTAATGTCATTGCAAATGCAAGGAGCTGTGAAATACATTTCTTTAGAAAAAATTTTTATTCACTTAAAATATGTCTTGGAGTTTACAGCTTTATCTGAACGGTAAACTCATAGAAAAACTGGGCAAGAAGGCTACTGACAGCTGGCCATTTTAAGGAAGCAAACTGGCGTCTTGGAAATAACATACTTCTATTTGAGCCTATGCCTGTGGTAACGAAAACATCCGCTTAATTTACTCACTTACCTTGCTTACACCATGTCAAGTATACACTAGGTCTTGTTTCCGCGAAATTCTCTTATAAAGTCTGCTCTTGATGTTTGGTAGATCCCACGTCCAAACTCTTTACCACACAAAAAAGCATATCATTAATCACGGAAATGCTTTACATCAGAATGTAAACATAATTGAGGCTAAGCACCGAAGCTAATGGTAAAGGTGCTGATGACATTGATCGTTATTTCCTGTTTAAACTGAAAAAGGAGTTAGGCTTGTGAACTTGTACCCAGATCTGTTTTGTTACAAACCAGATTTTTCAGGCTGTACTCCCTTCATTCCAAATTCAGTTTTAAACAGAACAATGCCATATAGTTTTTCTCACCATTACCGCTTTAACTGTGTAACAATATCAACAGGGGCCTCATACAAGTAACAGTGCGAACACCTGGCTGTTGTAACAAGGTCTATAGGTCATTCGTGCATCGCAAGTTTAATGTGTTGATGTTAAACCATGACTTATGTATTAACGTTCACGTACAAATATCGAAAGACTGAACTCTTTCATCTTATCTCCACGTTGTTCATTAATGGTATCGTGTTGTTGACATTGTTTGATACTTCGAGTCACCTTTTCTTCTTTTTTAACAACTTTTAATGGGTCTATGGCATCCTCCAGTTATATTATGGAATAGCCCTACGGTTCTAAATGCAATTTTAACTGCAATTTGGTTGAGATAAATTCAAATAATGTCATTACTCTGACTGGTCTGTTACTGATGACTTGTACGGATCACTCAGAAGTGTACCCAGGCAGCCTACACACAGCCTCTGTGGATGGCCTTGAGCAATTTGAACTCAGTACACCCTATAATTTCTATGTCTAGGAGGGGTGCACTAATCAGGTGTTTTTTTTTTTTTTTGTTAAATTGGAGGGGCTAAAAGTAAATAAGTTGAGAGATATTTTAATTTTTTAGTCTAGATTTGTTTCCCTTTAAGGATGAACATTTTTTCCGCAAAATTATATCTTTGTGTTGTGTTGTGTGAATAGTACAGCACAATGCATTTTAGTACTGATAAAAGTTACCAGTACTTAAACATTTTCTGCCCATGGTCTTTTGAGTGCAGCTTGATCAAGAGAAGTGGTAGTGTACCTGATAACTATACGGGAGATAAAACACTCTCTTCGATATGCCTTATTACAGGCATTCTATATAGACAGTAGATCACGTGGCCAAAAGTGTCACCATCATTCGAAAAATTTCAGACGTACAGAAAAGTGATCCCCAGGGAACTTTTGTTTGCCTTATTTGATAATGTAAAATCGGCAAGATTTCGGACAAAATAATTTTCAAGAATAGAAGCAAATATCAAAGTGCTTTAAACTGATATTTTATTTCAACCGTAACTTGCATTTTCTTAAAAATATTCCCAAGTTTCTCGAATAATCTCTTGGTACTGATGGTAATGAATCTGTTGAACAAGTCCAAAACTTTACAAAGAAGACATTACACCTCCAGACATATCGTAGGTCTTAAAGTGTACTTACACTACTTTACCTTCTTAACGTTATAGTGTAGGACGTTTTGTCCATACAAAAAGTGTGTGACTGTTTTCCAAATACTGGATATAGGCATGCTTATACACAAGCCTAGGCCTCGCAACAAACACCGTGTATGAAGTGCAGTGTATGCAGTGTAGTGTGTTGTGTGATTTTCCTAAATATGCAGGCTGGTGAAACAGCGCCTTTTGGGGAAAACGCAGTCATCCCATATAAAATTAGTACACCCTCTGGTGTCCTAATTTACAAATGACTCTTTTTAATTAAAACAGCATTTTTGTTACAGAATTGCTAAATTCATGGAGAATTATCATTCCCTACTTTTTTTATTTTTTTTATATTTAATTTGCCCCGTTTCAATACCAAATAGCACCTAGAGGGCTAGGGGTAGTCCCCCGATTAGGTGCTTTACAAAAAGGACACTATAACTAACTTTCAATCATTTTTTAAAAATGGGACTTTAAAGTATTAGGAAAAGAAACCAAAAAGGAAAGAAGAAGAAAAAAGAACAAACAAAAAATAAAGAGATAAATAACAATAAAAAAAAGAAAATCAAATCTACTCTCGATATCAAAATTAGCTACTCAAAAGGCAAAATAGATGGCTCTGGAAAACAATCGCTCTATAACGTTTTAAGATGGCTCAATTGAAAAGTGTCGATCAAATTTTCCCACAAGTTAATAAAGTCATCTACTTTATCATGTGTTTTGGCAATACAGTATTCAACCTTAATGTAAAACGTTCCTTCTCTCATGAATAAAGAAAAGTTAAAACCAGTGAAGTTAAATTTATTTTTAAAAATGAAGAACTTCAGCCAGATGATGAGTTTGTTGATAGCCCTTTCACTCTGGTCATTGTAAAGCCCAAAAAATATCGTTAAATCATTAAGAAAAGTACCTTGGAGGAATTCAAAAAAATTACGTCCCGCAAAGATTGCCAGAGAGGGACTACTTTTTCGCACTTAAAAAAAAGATGCATGATAGGCTCTTGTTCTTTCTTGCAAAACGTACATAAATCGGAAACTTCAACATGCATTTAATGTAAAAGAATGTTGGTTCCCAGTATTCTGGTATTAATCCTATATTGAAACCATTTATTTTTTATTTCCACGTGAAGACAAAAAGGAAGCTTGTAAATCGTTTTCCAACAGTCAAAATTATGGTTCAACTCCAATTATCATTTCCGTTGAGAGCTTGGGTTCTCATTTTCATAATTTAAGATGGTATAAAAATCTGTGGAGCCTTTGTAATGCTTTAACAAAATATTGAAAAGGATAGGACTGAAAGGACCATTATGCTTGGAAAAACTACCTCCTACAAACACTATTATAAGTCATGAAATCAGTTGGATATGAAATTTCTCTTTAAAAGCGTCAAATAAAAGTAGAAGATTAAGATCACTCAGAAAATCATTCATGTAATAGAGTCCATTTTTATACCGGTCGCATGCATAGGCGTACGAGACGGGGGGCAGGGAGCAGACTGCCCCCCCCCCAAAAAAAAAAATTTTTCTGAGGTCAAAAATTCGGGCAAAAAATGACCAAAATTTGGGCACAGAATAGGTGAAATTTCGGCAAAGATGAAGAAAAATTGAAAAGATTGCCCAAATTTTCTACTGAATTCCCGAATTTTTGATCGAATTCCTGAAAAAAGTGCAAAAATTTTCGCGCACTTCGCGCGCATGTACTTACTTGCCAGTATCACCTCTATCAGACTTTCGGAAAAGCTCTGACATGCACAGTCGTAATCACTTCCATATCCAAATTTCATAAGATATGAGTAAACTTGCTAATGGTATATGTAGTCTAACAATTTACTGTTCACTTACTTCGCGCACTGTGGTCCTGACTTACCCCAAGAACTGAGTGAAAAGTTCACTTTAACAAACAAGATGAAAAGATTTCCTAAAGGAGTAGAAATTCTTGGAAACGAACTCAAATTTAGCAATAAATGTAGCACCATTTTGCATCTAGCCCAACTTACATGAGCAAAGATTGTTTTTTGTTTGTAATATATATGTTCAAAACAATCTTCCGAGGTACTTGGAAGTAAAATAGAAGGAAATTTGCAAAAGTTTGCTGATTTTTCAAAACATGGTGACAAGGCGACTGCCTGTTTACCTTAAAGGGCAAATCTCATCATCCCAGTGAGTTCCATTTCTCCCAACTATGCAACTTGAAGCACCTCCCATAACACAAAAATGTCCCTCCCTGTGCAGACTCAAAGCTATTTTATTGCTTAAGGACATTTCCTGGTGAGTGTACGAGGCTATAATGTGTAATCCAAACCCATCCTCTCTACATTGTGTGGAACGTGAGCTACTCTGCATCTTTTGAATTTTCAAACGTTGATGTCAATTAAAAAGCAGTCAGAAACTGAGAATTTTGATTCGCCCACACTAAAAAAATACTCTGGGGTGATGAGTGTCTGTCTTTAAAGCATCGAGACAGTAATCTTTGTTGATCCTGTTCCAGTTTGTAGTGGAGGTGAAGAACAATTTGCAGACTAGGCGCATTTTGTGGAATATGGACTAGAGACCGACGTGCAGGTTGGGCGTGATGCATCAATGATTTCATCTCACAAGTTTATTTCTAACATTAGTACATATAACAAAAATTATTTTCCAACAAAATGCTATCAATTATGCATTTTAAGACAGATCTGTAATAAAGTCAGTGATGGAGTAATCTGATGTTATAATAATACCATATGCTAAGTTATGATAGACACAGGAACCAGAATAAGCAAATTAAGTTTGAAAACCATGACAAATGGTAAAACAAATACATACGCATTTCTAACTTTCTGCAACATTGATGTATACTCACTTTACACCATACATGTTTACCAAGAAGACAAGACTGTCACGCATAGAAAGTCCATATGAAAGATATTTGGCACCTTATATACGCCGTAATACAGGAAATCGTACTCTCCGCCATCTTGAAAAAAATTTCACTGCAAGTGTGCTTTGTTTCATCCTGTATCCCTCCTACCCTCAGTATAGACTGCTATTACATGCTATCGAAGGTCGGACGAAGGGCGAAAGAAAATTACTTGAGTCACGGGCTGGACATCGATACTGACTGGTGCATTACGGAAGGGAACGAGGAATTTTACTTGCTCAGTGTTGTACGGCAAATTAATGATTTACGACAAATTATATGACTCGGTTTGATAATTCTAAGTTTTGGGTGTTGCTTCGATCTGTCCCTTCAATATCTTTTTCTCTTCCCCTCTGTCTTAGATCCCCCGACTGAGTGGGTTTCCCGACTGGCCAATTGGGACTGGGGGCCTATGCCCCCTCCCTTCTCCAAATACGCTACCTCACAAGTATGTGAGAATACCGGAAACTGGGTAAACTGTCCACCTTACATTGTGACATATACTTAACCTTCAAATTGGCAATGCATGAATGCTTTGAAGTAGTGCATGTGGAAGATTTACAAGCACTATGTACATATTAGCCTACATTCTGAGATATACGGATAATACCTTTTATATTGTTATGCAATCTTGTGCAACTAGCTGATTGATTTTCAGTGTAAATAATCCACTGAGAGGAATGACATTTACAAACTTGACTTTTCTTTCTTTCCAAAATGATCTGTAAGACTCTTAAAATCTATCATAAGTTGCCCCGGCTCCTCCCCTTACCCACACATCCTCTTTACGGTTTCAGGTGAGTCATTTTGATCCTCCATTTACAGAGTACATATGGCATATTGAACACCACTTGGCAATTTTGCTAATAATTCTGTAAACATTGAGAGTGACTAACAGTGATCCCAAATATCACAAAGGTTAAGTAAAGTGGCCTTCGTCCGTAAAGTTATTTGTTTTCCACGTTTACACTCTGTTAATAAATGCAGTAGTCATAAATGTTTACTGGTGGAAATGTCAATGCTAGTACGCGGATTCTCTACTGCATTATTGTTGTACCAGGGAGATTTCACCACACGTCTACATTTCGTAGTTACCATACAAACTTAGCAACTGTATAGCATAAAGTGAATATGACAAAGGTTAAATTTGAGCTGGGTTTATAATACTTGTACATGGGAGAAACGCTAGGAATGCTTTGGATATGTATAGGCCAGCGAATATTCTAATTAAGGGGTACTCGAATTCCTATTGACTATTACACTAATCAATTAATTGGATCTGTACTTTAAATTAACAAACGCATGAAGGCCTAGGGGTCAATTTTCAAAAATTTGATCATGTGTAGTATCTGTTCTTTTCTGCCAGTCAAGAAATGGACCACGCATGACACACCCTTGATGTAGAGGTCTGAGGGAGAAGAGGTTGGTCAGTTTTGTTTGTGTCCTTCAGGGACGTAGCTCCTTCGGGAGTAATTGTTTGGTTTCGCCCCTTGGCTCTTCGTCAGAGAGTTGAGGGGACTTTGAAAAAGTAATGATTGGCTAATCAGCCATGTTTCTTGGTCGAAGAGACTTACTCCAGTGATTGACCGTGAGGTGTTAGTACTCTCTCATTTAATCACATAAGCTAGTAGCTTGCAGAATTGCGCGTTTGCGTCAGTTAACTAGACATGTTAAATTAAATGAACGC
The DNA here is from genome assembly GCA_009936505.3 of Holothuria glaberrima. NCBI lineage: Eukaryota > Metazoa > Echinodermata > Holothuroidea > Aspidochirotida > Holothuriidae > Holothuria > Holothuria glaberrima. The sequence goes on along the minus strand of WURT03126483.1, from coordinate 3,952 downwards.
ATCGTGCTTATTAAAGGGAGTAAACGGAGGTCGTCCCAGTCTTGCTTCAAAACATTAGCTAATTCTTTCAAGCCTCTTCTTATTTTCTTCCAAGTATCCTTCTTGCCGTTAAAAAGCATCATTATTGTATAGGAGGATAAACCAAGGGATTACTACGCTTGAATTCAGGAAGAAAGTGTTGTCACGTTATTTAAAAGAGCCAAACATGAATTAGAATACAAGGGTTTACTAATTAAAACTGGATGAGTGTATTTTCTTTGAAACATAAACCTGGCATTGCTTCCGTGATTGTTATTTTTTTAAGCGGTGGAACTTTGGCCCACTTGTGACTCAGCGAAGATGACGAGTTGTGTTTTTTTTAAGATAAAGTCGATTATTTTAGAAGCAATTGACTGCATCCTTGGAAGTGGCAGAGAGAGAGAGGGCCGGCAGAAGCCGCCATTACAAAACCGTAGTCTTCACTAAGAAAATGGAGAGACTGTTCCCCTCCCTTCATCATGCTCCCCTAATTCATCATTATCATCATACCTATATGGATTTGTATGATGAAAGGAAGTTCCTCCGATTCCATCAGTATGATATATGTTAAGAGAGTGACCATAGGCGGAGTGGGTGAAGACTGGGGTGGTGTAAAGGCTACGGGCTAAATTTTGATAAAATTGATTATTTAAAGACAAAAAGCTGTGGGTTGTATGTATTCGAAAGATCTTGGTGAAGTTTAAGTCCTATACACATAATCCCCCTTTTCTGAAATTATATTATGTTAAGTCATGTTTGATATAAAATACGGCAATTACAATTTAGTATGAAAATGTGATTCCTCCCAAACTGGCCATGAGTTTCTTCAAATTGTAAGTTCCTGAAGACTAAACTGGCCAATTGTTTAAAACAATATGTAATTTCAAACGGTACAATATACATCATAAGCGTACCGGACTACTTCAAAATGGAGGAAAGGACCTGCAGCACGTTTGCAGGAAACTGTAATGCATGTTTGCCCAAAAAAGCTCATATTTGTGTGAATATAGCAAATTTCTGCCCGAATGTGGACTTTATCCCCGACTCACCACTTCCTTGTGCGTGGTGACTTCATCTACGGCCCGACTTAAACCAATTACAAATTGAGCCGTAAAACCTCATCTAACTAATTCATCTACGAGCCCCTTCCCCCACCTTGTACGTCTATGGTAATATAAACCAATGAAAATGCATAGTGATTAGCAATTTATTCAGATCATCCTTCACTAAAAATAAATCTCTCCAACTGCTGCACCAATGAAAAGATACATATCACAGCAATATATCTCAGGCCGTTTTGAACTATCATTTAAAACTGTAAAAGTGGGAATCAATTTCCTTTTGGACTTAAGTTTTAAAATGCCCTTAGACGAAGGATTTTGGTAAAGATCGTTCCTTCAATTGAAGTAAATTGTAACTTGAAAATTTCTAACAAGCAATTAAAACTTTCCTTGATAGCTGAACATATGTAGGCAATAAACATATACCGTAGCTCAACTGAGACCGGATGACCTTGGCACAATTGTGACCTACCTGTCTGCATGCAATGAACTGACCACCGTTCACCCATGCGACTGATGTGTTGACTAAACTTTACCACACTAGATTCACAACCAGAATGCAGAATTTTGATTATCCCCACAATGACACACGGTTGCCAATGAACTCTATAGCAGAAAATGGAATTACTGCGTGAAAGTTCATCTGTATATGCGCAGGTTACCACTCTTAATTATCTGCGTATGTATATATATATATATATATATATGTGTGTGTGTGTTGCCTACAGTTGCTATTTGGAGAAACTACAGCAAATAACTATAGGCTACCTGATGTAAGTATGCATGTATCTAAATTAACTGTTGTAAGACGCAACTTTAATCTGATTTAGGCCCGTCCGCGAGACTAGTGTCTATGATGTGAGGGCACCTTGTAGGTTAGCCGCCTTTTTATGAGCAAAACATATTTCCCAAATAAATAAAGTACTTATGCAAAACTACACAGAGCTAAAAGCGTCCTCATTTTATTTAGAAAGGGTGTTCGAATTTCGATTTGGCTATTACTAAATTGCCTGTGAAATATATTTGTAGTGCTCTTCGCGCACATCCATAGCAATTCAGTAGCCTTCGTGTCCCATATTATTACTTTTGGACAGCTAATATGAAAGTATTGTTCCAAAGCCTTATACAACCCTTATATCCATCATTGATCTAGTGTAAGATTTACTTTTGTTTGTTATTGAATATGCATGCAGAAAATGACTACTCAATGAATATTTATGTTTAATTTGCAAAATACGTTAAGATATTTGGAATGTTCAAGGTGCAAGCTGGACAGAGTCCTCAGTTGGGGTGTGGTTCATTAAGTTCTCTGAGTTTGTTCTAAGCAGTTGATTTTACCTGTGTTCCTTGTATAGTTATATATTTGATAGTTCTTACTTCCACAACCCTTACTACCTGCTCATTTCACGAAGACGCGGAAAAACAGAGTAAACTCGCATGAAATAATATAAGAAAATGTTCTTGCAAAAACTTTTTCGGAAATTAAGGGGTAGCCTAACATCCACAAACTCTGTATAGACTGCTCGGGCTATCATCTTATCATAGAACAATCTAAAATCAAGAGTAGCCAACGGTTACATCAGTACCTTCTGAAAGATTGAAAGTATGCCTAACATAC
>WURT03126472.1:0-11623 GCA_009936505.3 Holothuria glaberrima | reverse complement strand
AATGGTCATGATACACAAATTTGAAATTATTGTGAAAGGCCTACTCGTGAGCTTTCATATGAGGGGTAGCTTGGGCCATTTGAAAACTTCTACAAGGGTCCAGAGGCCACGAAATGGACCAAAATTAGTGTTAGTCAATGGGGAAATAATTAGTGGTGCGCTACCTTTACGATGTTTTCACATCTTGACCTCTGCTAACCTCATGTGACCTTTGAACCCCAACGAAAAGTGAATAACATAAAAAAACAGAACATATCTTAGGAGGGGTTCGTATCCGGACCGTCTGCGTGGGAAACCGAGCTTTAATCCACTACGCCATCAACAGATCAAAGGCCTCGTTCATTATGTGGTATTTCTGATGATGCTGAAGCCGCAGCATCCTTTACACGTGTTCACTATTAGGAAATTTCAAGTAGAAGTATTGCTGTAACAGTTATGCTTTTGAACAAAGAAATATTGTTCTTTATAACTTTATCTTTGGAATCGTAGAAAAAATCAGCCCTAAATTTCCATTTGTCACCAAACGCGGAGACAATTTGGAGGCACCGCCCACTGTCTATTTAGTTTACGGGGTTTTCCTAGTTTCACCTCTAATGACTTCATATGACCTTCGACCTCCAACAAACCCGGGTTCCATCTCTCTTAAAGTAACACATCTATATACCAAGTATGATAAGGATTCATCATCCCTGTCTTGAAATATTGTGTTTGTAAAGGTTTTCGGCTTGTAACCTCTGATGACCTTAAATGACCTTTGACCTCCACTGAAAACAACGGGGTTCCCCCTCTTAATATGATAAAGCTACATACCAAGTGTGAAGATTGTCCATCATTGCTATCTTGAGATATCGTGTTTTACAAGCAGTTTTTAAGAATGTCGTATTTTCAACTCCGTCCGGTGACCTCAGACAACCTTTGACCTTTACCAGAATCAATACGGATCATCTTCTGACTATAACGTATCCACATGCTAAGTATGAAAAAGCATTCATGCGTCCTACCTAGAGAAATCGTGTTTACAAGGTTTTCGGTTTTTGACCTCTGGTGACCTCCATGGCCCTTGACTTCCACCAAAACAATAGGGTTCTTCCTCTTAATGTAATAATTCTGTACCCCATGTATGAAAACTATCCATATTTGCTCTCTTGAGAGATCGTGTTTACAGGCAAAGCGTCACAAACACACATATATACACACACCTACACACCCTATCGCCCGCGTGATTGCAATTTTATTTACTTACTATCACTACGTACTTCTTTACTTTAACATTACTCTTTGCCAAATTGGAATCGTTTACATCAGACACCAACTTTTTCACTTGAACAGGCACCACCCCATATGTGGGAGCCCATGCAAGCCTACAGCTCTGCATTTTCCGCAATTCCGCAACTCCGTACCTCATCTTTTTTGATTCCTTTCAAAGCAGGTGTACTCAGCCTTTGTAGAACAGTAAAAGGTGTTTAGTTGCCTCAGAGAAAAGTACCAGGTCATTTTACCTTCATAGCAGGTGTGTACTCCTCTTTTGACGTAATACACGTCCGCCGGGCGGGCAACAGGTCATTGAAAAACTACCCTTCCCTTTCTTTCTCAGGGTTCTAAATTTTCAGGCATATCGGGCACCAGTGGCATCCCGGGATTTCTCTCAAGGGGGGCCATGCAGTATGTTGTGTGATCGCCGGCCTGGGGAGGGGTCTAAGGGGGCTGACCCCTCCCCTTTCCAAATTTTTGAAAAATTAAGTGTCCTGACATGCAATTAGTTGGTGCCACATATGCTACCTTCTAAAGTAAAATTTGTGTTACAAAATTTACGTATATTTAGGAAATAGAAAAAAATCGGCATTAGCGCGGGGGACCATGGGGGTACACCCTTTCCCCTTTGAAAATTTTTGAAAAATTGTGTGTCCTTTCATGTAGTTTGGTGCCACATATGCTACCTTTTGAAGTAAAATTTTGTTACAAAATTTATGTACTTTAAGGATCTAAAGAATAGGCATCCGTGAAGGGGGTCATAGCCCAAAGGCCCCCTGTGTGCACCACTGTCGGGCGCCGCTCTCGGCCGTCAGAACTGGTTTCAGTTGGAACTTTCCGCTCTCCCAAAATTACTGTTTACCAGCAGCTAAATGGTCCAGCCCTATAGAAAGTAAGCTTTTCGACAGCCTTTCTGTTGTGACCTATACGCATACACAGGCGTAGCATATGACTAAAGGTAAGTTTAGTATCCTCAAATAATGTGTTGTCTCTTTTTCCTGAATAGATATTTTGGAGAAGAAGTATCTTGGTACGATGCACTGAACAATTGCCGCATGTTTAGTACCGAAGAAAATCTGCGAGGTTTCGCGGATCTGGTCTCAATACACTCACAGGACGAACACGATTTTATTTACCACTACTGGCGATCTTTGCGAGAAAGTGATGTGAGTTTTCAAAAACAGTATTAGTATGGTAAAATTATTCAACCTGTTGTAGAGGGTGGGGGCATTGGCGTAGCAGGGGTGGACTGGGTGGAAAATGTCCAGGGGCCTCGAGGTTTTAGGGGCCCAACCAAATGCGCAAAAAATTTTTCAAAAAACCGTAACCTTTTTTTTTGTCCTCCATTTATTCAGTTTCAAAACATTAATTGAATGTAGTACATATAATGTTGTAATGTTCAAATATATGTTACATGTCATCACATAAATGGGTATATCCTTTAAAGATGATTGGAATGACATAATACTTCTTCGAAAAACAATTTTAGGTATTTATCGATCCTTGGTTCACACATTTTAAAAACAAACGCAAATTTCTCCTCTTCCGATTTCGATCAACTTTGTCACCATCATACATAAATATATACACATATGTTTTTATACATATGCGATATTCTTAAATGATCTGATTTTCAGTACTAAATAAACCATTACACATATTAAAAGCTTCCTTCAGTTTTGCAAATGATACCACATTTTTCTTTCTCAACTTTCTTTGTTGACTATATCTTTCAATTTTCATTACAAACCTAAATTTCTGAAAAAATACATCAATTTTTGGTAACTCGCATTGTCTCTTACATTGGTAAATATAATTCTTCAAGTTTAAAATAAGATAATTAAAGGGGTGAATAGAGCCTTTCTCAAATCCAAAGAAAATATCATACTTGGAAAAAAGGAATTGTTCTCTCAAGAACCGGAATTCAACATCAAGAATAAAGGCGGATGTTATACTGCAATCCTAGAAGAGGTGTTCAAGGGTTTCTATTTCTATTTTACAAAAGGAGCATTTATCACATTCCACTTTCCCCATGGCATACAAAAGCTTATTCGTGGCGATTATTCGGTGAAGAAAACGGTATTGAAAGTACTGTAACTTAAAGATGATATGTCGTCTCGTAAAAACGCAATAAAAAGTATGCTGGATTTTGGATGACGTCACAGCATACCCTTGTCTTGACTTGGATTGCAAACAGATTCGATGCATTATCGATAATGTTACATTATCGATAGTTTATTGAATCCGTTAGCATTATCGACGGTGTATCGAATCGGTTCGCAATTGAAGTTAAGACAAGGGTTTGCTGTGACGTCATCCAAAATCCGGCAGAAGTTTTAAATGCATTTTATGAGACGACATATCATCTTTAACATCAGAAACGACCTTCCTAGGTATGTTGAAAAAACTTTCCCAATCTTTTGTTTCAATGTCTACGAATTGTCCCTTCCATTTCTTTACAGCTGTTGGTTCTGTTACATTATGCTTAAGTTGTAAATTGTAAATAAATTGGGAAACACGTGGGACGTGTAATATTTTCTGTAGTAAATGATCATTACTAATTGATTCATCAAGCTCGAACCCAGCCAATTTCCAACTTCAGGGTATACTGTGAATTAAACCACAATAAAGGGGAAAGGGGAATCTTTCTATATTGAAAGGTGAATAAACCTATAAAAATCTAGTGGCCTCCCTTCTTGATCAAAAAGGTCCCTTACATACAAGACATTCTTTTTATAGAGCTGTTGATACATAACATTAGAATTATGAATTCGAATAAAACTATTGTTCCAGATAATTTGATAACCGAAATTTTCAGTGGGCTCATTAAATGAGACGCTACACCAAGCAGTAACAACCTCCTTTATAAGGAGTAAAAAAGTATTTTTAATATCAACAACATCATATTTTGAACAGTTACACTGAAAAAATTGTTTTCCAACAGCTGACAAAAATATATTCCAAAAAATCTTCCAAGGACCCTCTGAATTAGTACAATACCTCTTAACCCATGTACATTTAAGACTGTTAATAAAACTTTGAATATGCGTAACTTTTAGCCCACTTTCATTTATAGGATTTGTAATTACAGAACGCTTAATTTTATCTGGGTTACCGGACCAAATGAAATCAAATATTACACTCTCTGTTTCTTTGATAAAGGAAGACGGTGGACTTGGTAATACTAAAAATAAAAAGACCAGCTGAGAGAGAGCAAATGTTTTAACGATTACATTTCTACCGATGGGTGTAATGTCTCTTAAGGACCACCCTTTCAGAACAATTTTTAATCTTGAGAGTTTCGGCACATAATTCAAACGGTGATGGTCCTCTCTATTTGTAGTAAAAGTTATACCAAGTACAGTCACTGGCCCATGTGTGAAATTAATATCTAAGTCATGAACAAATGCAGGGCTACGAGTTACATAAGGACCAAGTGGAAAAAGATTTGATTTCGAAATATTAATTGTGAGACCCTACTTTACTCAATAACTATAGACCAATAACTTTTACTCAATACAGATTATAAAACTGGTACAAAGGCAATAGCCTCGAGATTGAAGGTACTACTTCCTTCTTTAATCGGTCCTCAACAAACTGGTTTTCTAAGTAACAGGCTTATAGAAGAAAACATACGTTTTGTTTTAGACCTAATAGATTATTGTTCAAGTGATAATATTCCTGGATTCATTTTTTAGCAGATTTTGAAAAGGCGTTTGACACGCTTGAGTGGAACTTCATTCACAAAAATCTTACTTATTTCAAACTTGATACTTCCTTTATTAAGTGGATGGAGGTCTTCTGTACGGGGTCTTCCACTTGTGTTTGTAATAATGGATATTCATCTGGGTTTTTTTAGTGTACAACGAGGTGTAAGACAGGGCTGCCCACTCAGCCCTTATATGTTCATACTGGCAGCTGAAGTTTTAGCTCCAAAAGTAATAAATAACGACAATATTAAAGGGATTTCTATTCTTAATAATGATGTTAAACTGCTGCAATACGCTGACGATACTTCATTCTTTATTGATGGGTCCGCTGAGTCCCTGATGACGACTCTCCATGTGTTAAACGGGTTAAAAAACCGTAACCCTGCCTACCGTCTAACCACTCAGTGCAGACCCGAAAGGAACCACAAAGCTATCAAAAACTACAGAAGTGAACTGCTTTTGAAGAACCAGGCAAAAATGCGATACGGGATTGAATCCGGATCAGGCGAGTGCAAGGTCTCACTCTTACCCCGTACCTCCCCATGGAGATTGGAGGGGTCTTAGGAAAATGGGCCTAGGCCTATGATACCATTGGTTTGGGTGCACTCGCTGTCTCTTGTCCATGGGCCCCGAGGGCCTTGCTAGTCGCTGGGTGGGGGTACTCCTGGGAGCAGGTAAGTAGGACACAAAATTTGCAAAGACTGCTTTCCTTGCATGCAAACAGGGGGCAACTCATTTCACAAAACAAGCACTGACTCACCAACAGGATAAAACTTTACGTTTTTCACCGCTCTGCGAAACTATACTTTGCCAGTGCACCTCAGTGTGATGTGTAGGCCCGTATAAACCGAGTATCGTGAGCCATGGGGGAGAATGTACATGTAGAAATACATAGGGCCTACGCCAACTTATGCGAATCGAATGTACGCGTAATACGCGTATAAACTCGAATATATCCACGTGCCTTTGGAAATCGGTTTGGGATTCGCCATTACAAAATTAAGCCCAGTGACCTATTTTGTACCTTAAGCCCATGCATACCCTTTACCTTGCATATATTTTATTCCCTTCCTTTTGTGCCAGACAAACTAGGGAGCGTTGACGAGTAACATTCGGTCACGGTGAAAGGAACGATGAATTATAAAAGGTTGCACACCACTGATGTAAACATTTAACCGACCCGTGCTTTATAGTAATTACATCTGATTTGAATTATCCCTATTTCCCAACGAGATTTAAACATCATATAATGGGTAAGAGGACATTCTTTGCTAATTTGTAATAATTCATTAAAAGAATGTCACTATGGTAACTCATATTTTCTTGAAAAACGTGCATGCTACGTACCTATGGTGACGAGTTTAACCTACAGGCAAAACATATTAATCTAACTACCTGGGCCAATACTCACAAACCATGGTAAGCCTAGTTGGCAACTATTTCGGGCCTTAGCTGCCAACTAAGTTTAGTTGGATACTACATGTTCTTCATAAAATGCCGCTAAGCTTAGTTGTCTGCTAAGTTGTTTGCTAACTTTAGAGGTGATCTTGGGTACTTCTAGGTCACTAGTTGACAACTAAATCTTTCATTTGTATGTTTGACTCTGACATGAAAGCATGGCTAGACGGATTCTTGAACTGGCGCAGTTGCATCGAGCAATGAGGAGGGAAAGAGTGTTCAGAGATAGGCATAATCTAATTGATATTTTACTGAGGTAGAGAAAATTACATTTTGTTTGAGGCCTTTTTGTGCTTTGTCTTCTTTGGCGGTGCCTTCCGAAAAGAAGCAGAAGATAACCTTTCAGCTACAAAATTGTAGAGGTTTCTCCTCCCCCTCGAGAACTTTTTGTTCCTTTAAGGTAGCTTAGATGCAAAATGGTTCTATTCTGGCAAGTTTTCGAACTGATGAAATGTTGAAAGATTCTCATAATTCAGTGAATTCTTATTTTTGGTTGGGTGTATGGGAAGGGTACGTTTGTTGTCTAAGTGGAGAGGTGACGACTCATTCCCATGAGAAACTTTTGTTTATGTTGGGTGACTCAGGTGCAAAACGGTGCTAACTTGACAAATTTTTTAACTACAGGGATTACATCCTTAGAAATTCTCATTAGTGATATTTTGACCGTAGCATGGCACCCGTTCTAAAAAATAAAAAATAACGACAAATACACGCTTCTAATCTTTCACATCACCCTAGAAATGTTACTGAAAAGGTTACCCGTAATATAAGACTGCTCTAGGATCCTCCTTTGATGCGAAGTTTCTACATTTGTTGGAAATGAACCTCTTTTTTTCTGAAGGCGTATTGGTCCCAATATTATTACCATGATGGTCATGAAAGGAGGAGTACGAGCCGTCAGTGACGAATGGTTGCGGGCAAAGCGCGCCGAAATTTGGCATTATAGAAATCATTTCCATGACAAAAATCACATGCAGACTATGCACCGAGAAACTACCGGTTCCCCAATAATTTTTTTTCTGCCAATTAGACGGTCAGTAGTTTGGCTGGTAATTCGTGAAAGCTTTCAGTTTTTATGAAATATGTCTTCTCTTCGGAAAGTAACTTTAAGAATTTGAGGTAATGTCTGCTTTTTATTTGCTTATGAAGGAAACTCGACACCGCCCTGTCGTTTAAGATATTATTAGACTTTTTTAACACCTGCTATTTGCAAGACTTAAAACTCATTTATTTGTCGAGGGCTTATCAAAGCGAAAATCATTTAAAGAGGTGTCCTTACACACCTGGTTTTAACTGCAACAACGGAGATAAAGTCCATTTCTTAAGGCAAGTTGCTCGTCAATCATTCAGACAAGGCAATCAAATTTATTGCCTTCGTGATGGATTTGCAAGGCCTAATATTTATTAACGAAATACTTATTCCACCACAGCTGTTATGAACACGGCAACAAAGCGTTACATTAAACCCAAGTTGAAGAGAAAGCAAATTCACATGTTAAAGAAAACAATTGTTAAATCCAGAAGAATCGAGGGAAACACCATTACCAGTGGCGCTGCCAGGAGTTGTTGATTGGAGGACACAACAGATTATGTTGTAATACCACCTAGATACCCCCACAGTCAGTGTAAATTGTGCGTATGGATACCTTCTTGCAGGCGTCGTCCTGGGGGAGGGGTCTAAGGGAAGGGAGTGTCCCCCTCCCCCTTAAAGAAAGTTTTGTTCGTTTTAGGTGGGTAAGATGCAAAATGATGCTAGTTTTGGCACATTTTCGAACTGGTCATATTTATGTTGAAAATTCCTCATAATTCAGCGAATTTTTAATTTCTGTTTGGCGTAAGGGAATGGTGCGTTGGCTAAATGGAGGGTGACAACTTCTCCCCTTGAAAAAGTTTTTGGGTTATGTTATTGTTAAGTGACTTAAATGCAAAATGATGTTACCTTTGGCCACTGGCATAGGAAGCGGGGGGGCTGAGGGAGCCATCGCCCAGCGAAATGTGTATACTTTAACCCCCCCCCCCACCACACACACACACTTTCCAAGCACGAAAACCCATTATTTGTCTCTTCTGTAAGAAATTTCAAAAATGTGCAGTAGTTAACCTTAAAATTTGTCCCAAATAATGCACCAAATTGCATCCAAGGGCCCTCAAATATAAAAAAGATTTCTAAAGGACTAAGAAATGTCAAAAATTTGTAGTAATTTACCTTAAACTTTCCCCAAAATGATGCACCAAATTGCATCTAAGGACCCTCAAATATCAAAAAAAAAATTCCGAAGGGGGGGCTTTGGGACACCCCCTCCCCTTATACCCTCCCCCAGGACGGCGATCCGAAAGAAGGTTCAGCCCCTCAGTCTTGAAACAGCTTCTTATGCTTATACCTTTGGCACATGTTTGAAACTACAGTAATTGCATCCTTAGGAATTCTCATTAATTAGTGATATTGTGCAGGGACTGTAACATCGACTCGGACTCGATTCCGGACTAGAGCCCGCTTTTCGCCGGACTCGGAATTGGCCCAGAATGGGAGGTCACGAAATCGGCATTGGCCCGGAATGAGCTCAGCAATTGGAAAACCTGGTATCGGAATTGGCTCAGAATGGTGGCCACTGGACTCGGAATTGGCCCGGAATTGGTTTAGGTGGACTTAGTTGCAGCCCTGATATTTTGGTCGTGGCATGGCACCCCTTCTACATGAACGTATAACGACACCCTATTTGTTGTACACCAAGTGTACTTTCAGACTTTTAGGTGTTTTATTGTCTTATTGTACAAGTTTGTAAAATACACTTAATACTATTATTGTCAGAGAGCGCGTTTTTTAATTTATGACAATCTGATCCCGAACTTTCCCTTTCCTTCCCCGTCTAGGTGACAGTTCCCTAATCATTTAACACAATAAACAAGGCAACCGCGAGACGTTCCGGGAGGGGATTTGGGGATGCCGTCCCGGCCTCCCACAAACCAGTGTCCAACCAACTTGCTACAAAACCGTGGGCAATTTCATCTCGTGTAAATACATCTTTCCTCGGAAAATTGGCTCACTCCCAGTAAAACCTATCCTGTACGCCTGTACATTTATCAAATTTACATGAACTATTGCTTAGAAAAAACTAACAGACTGTGGATGCGACACCCTATTTGTGTCCCACGTGTACATTTTAGGTGTCGTATTGAGTTAGTGTAAAAGTTTGTCAAAGAACACTCGTGTTGTTGTCAAAGAGTACCTGTCTTTTTAAATTCATGAAAAAGTAATTCCTAAGTTTCCCTTCCCACACATAGGGTACAGTTCCACACTTAGTCCCTATAATATTATAAGATACACGCAACTGCGAGATGATGCAGTGCTTTTTCCAAACCCTGACAGTTATTCGAGCCACTTGTAGCCCTGCAAACCGTGGGCAATTTATTAGGGTAAATACAGCCTTTCCTCCAAGAACTGGCACACCCTCAGTAAAACCTATCCCGTAAGCCATTGATAAAGCTATTTTTATAATGCGATGTCGAATTTACTTTGCTAAGAAAAAAACACTATTTCAATGCGAAACCCCATTTGCACACCAAGTGTACATTTCGGTTGGAGTATTGCGTTAGGGTACAAGTTTGTCAAAGCAAGATACTGTCATTGTCAGGGAATGCATTTTTAAACTTCATGACATTAACGATATCCCAACTTTCCCAGTCCCTCCTTATAGTATAGGCTACAATTCCCCATTCAGTCATGAATATATACGAGACAACCGCGATGTGTTCCCGGAAGGGATTGTGGGATGCAGTTCCTTTCCCCCAAACCAGTTTCCCAGCCGCTGGTTGCAAAACTGTGGATACTTTTCTCAGGTAAATACAGCTCTTTTTTCCGAAACCTGACACCCCAGTAAAAGTATGCCGTACGATTATGATAAACGTAATGTTACAATGCGGTGTCGAATTCTTCATAGCCAGTACTATTAAGAAAAGGTAACAGCACTGTGTCTATATGCAACAACCTATTTGTACACCAAGTGTACATTTCAGGTGCCGTATTGACTTAGTGTACGAGTTTGTTAAATACAATACACTGTTATTGTCAGGACTTGCGTATTTTTGAAATTCATGAACGAATTTCGAGCTTTCCTCTCCCTCTCCCACATAAGTTACAATTCCCTTTCAGACATAACCATATGTTCTTTTTCTTATTATTTGGGTCACCAGCCTATTTGACGGTTTTCTGCTTTTGTAGTGTCCTTCAAATGATACCTTCCCTTTTTTGTTATGTTGATTATGTATTCTTTTGAAATCATTTGTGACATGAATTTGAATTGAATTAAATTCAATATGCAAGACAACCGCGAGGTGTTATGGGAATCGTGGGATGCAGTCCACCTCCCCAAATGCTGTTACCTTACCTATTCGAGAAATTATTGTCAAACTTTGGGCAAGATATCGGGTAAATAGGCCTACAGGTTTTCCTCAGATAACTGTTTCACCCTCAAAAGGAAAATATCCCGTACGCCTAATTTCGCATTGAGTCAGTGTAACAGGTTTACGAAAAAATGTACGTCCATCATTATTAGGGAAAACGTTTTGTTAGATTCATGACACGAAATGATTTAGAACTATCTTTCTCCCCCCCCCCCTTCCCCACATGGGCTGCAGTTTTTGACTCATGTCAATATACAAATGGGAGGCATTGTTTTCACCAAAATGTGACCAGATTCCCTTGCAATTATTGTAACCTATCGTAGGCAGCACGAAAATGCACACTTTACACCAATATTCTAGAATTTCCGGTGTCTGGATTACGACATCATCTTCCGTGGTGCCCACAATCATAAACGAATCCCGGTGGCACCACTGAGCAGGCTTACCCGTGGAAAATATCCTAGGCAAATATTGTAAAACATTGGACAATTTTGTAAAAGTTATACAGATTTTCCTCGAAAAACTCTCACCCTTAGTAAAAAGTATCCCGAACGCAAAATAATAAGTCTTATAATACAATGCGATGTCGAATTCTACATTTCTATTGCTAAGGAAAGCTAACAGCAATGCAACTCCCCATTTATACATCAAGTGTACATTTCAGGTGTTGTTTTTGACTTAGTGTACAATTTGTCAAAACAAAGATATACTGTTATTGTAATGAATGCGTTTTTGGTTTCGATGATAAGAGAAACCTATGCAACCGTGCTGGAGCGTGTATGTATGTATGTATGTATGTATGT
>WURT03126450.1:0-11624 GCA_009936505.3 Holothuria glaberrima | reverse complement strand
TACAAAATAGTTCATAAAATACATAACAATATGTCTCTTTATGCATACAAAATACCATAGAAAGTATGCACCACATCGCATATTTTCACATTATAAAACAAAAAAGTTTCACACCATGGGAGGGGGACACCCCCTCCCACACCCTCCCCCCTCGCGCATAAGCGCGCTCAGGCTCAGTTGCTTCGCTCCCTCACAAAATCTACCACTTTGCCACTTTCAAATGTTGGCAAGTATGATATACAGTACTGTAGTAAATAGGTAAGTTGTACTGAAACTCAAGTGAATCCTCACAAAGTTACGCCAAGGAAGATCATCATATGGTGCACAAAATGCACACTGTGCCTCAGGCAGTCTTATAAAATATCACCTAGCAACCTTGAACAAACATGGCATTTGGTTGCTCCTTGCTTGATGTATACTGATGTCTTGGATATTTGCCCACTGAAAGATAATACTGCATTACACCAAAGAACCCCCCCCCCCCACCCCTACAAGTTTTGCTTTAAAGAGACTACAGCAATTAATGAATACATCTGCAAGCTTCATTAGATGAGAAACTGTAATGGACAAACACACTGCAGTACCTCTTTTTGGGTTTCTAAAATGCATTTTTTCAGTATAGGCTATTCAAGTTTGGTACTAAGTTCTTTCTTGTTTTACAGAATCAACCTGTTGAAGATATATGTGAAGATATTTTGAGTCAGTGGGATCAATGCCAGGAGAAGCAGGGAGCAAAAGAGGAAGGTAAGTGTTGCTTTTTGTTGATTGCAAATTTTTTTTGTTTTCATTCACTGTTGATGTTCAGGCCTTGGTGGCGTACCCAACTCTACTTCAGATTTGCATTCCCTAGCTACGAGTTGAGTAACTAGTCCAGATTCCTTGGAAATTACTATAAGGGAATTTCCAATACTTTCAAATATCTGTGTTATTTCTAAGGATTTCAGGATTAGTTAAACACTGCCAGTTTTTTTTTTCCTCTTTTCATCTTTTCCCTTATTCAGTTACAGTACAAGGTTTCTTTTAATGTGGTCACTAGTTTACAATTCTTCGACATTGGTGGTTTGGCACCTTAGCTGTTGAGAAGCCAGTGGTGTCAGCTATCTGCTTTGGCCAACAGTTGGACATAAATTTACTTCAAAATTTGTAAATGCTTCACCAGCTGGCACTGAAGCATCCTTGAGTATTCCTAAAATTCTCAAAGTATAACCTTCCCTCAGACAGTAATTTCGTCTGTCCCTGCAGGGGGTTTGATGTTTGTAATTTTATTCAAATGTTACAAATTCAAATCTAAGGAGAAAAGTGACTAAACTTAACCCATTTAGCCCTACCGTTGTGCAAGATTTTGCTTGCCACACTGCAGGCAGATATATCTACCCAAGTGACTTTGTCTTGACAACCTGATAGTACTGTACACCTTCCCTTGACACTGATCTGAAACCACATTATTCTTAATATAGAAGACTCAGTTCTGCTATTTTTGATAGATTTTGAAAATTAAACCAGAGATAATATTTTAAGCAAAGGTGCACAGTGAATTTATTTAGCGCTGAAAGGGTTAACATATGATGCTACAGTGTGATGAATGTGCCAAAGAATACTTGTGTGTGATTTGCTTTTTTATACTGTGACAACTTTTTTTCTTATTTTTGTCCCACAGTTAAACCAGTTTCTACATCAGAAACTACAATGTCGTCCATTATGGAGAAGCATGCAACAGCTGTAGTAAAGAAGGAATTGACAAAAGAACAGAAGGCTGAGAAAGCTGCAGTGCTAGCGATGTATGCCCAGGTGTCAGAAGAGGAAGAGTATCCTTTCTTTAAATAAGTAAATTGTATGCTTCCAGAGGGACTTGTTTTAACCTGTCCATTTTGGCAGGGGACCCCATCCATTGTAGTGAACCGTATTTCAAAAAGACACTAACTTTAAAGAGCCTATGAAATAGAGTGCCTAATGTGGTCTATTTTATTGCTGAAATATATCAGAAACACAAACTAAACAAATTTGGCTGATAAATTGCCGGCTATTTGGCCCCCAGGGACTTTTCAAACCGTAAAATCCCGTCCCCATTACCAGTGAGTTGAAAAATGCAAAGTTAAAACCGACCCTACAATGACGTCATCGCAGGGACGTCAAAGGCCAAAGCTAGAATCTTTGTTACACAATCATGTTGACTATCAATGTGCTATGAACTGCAGACAAAGAAAAATGGCATCGGTTTCTGAAGAAATAAGAGTTGGATTTACTTGCATCTTCTTCAAGTTTAGTCGAAGAAATTCTGCAGTATGAGGACGTTGAAGAAAGGAGAGATGAAGAGCCAGTGCAAGGAAGTCAACTTTACCAGCTCGAGCCTTTGGCTGATGAAGCTAAGCGGCTCGAGCCAGTGTCTGCACCCGGCGATAGTGGTGAGCATGCTCCTACAGCAGTTTGGCTAGATAATATAGCCTGGAAAGGTTTTGCACCGTAACTGGTAATAGTTTCACACTTTTTATAGTTTCACTTATCAGACGAACTACGGTGAGCTAAAAATTAACGCATATTACGAGGGAAAATTCCGACATATATTCACCGAAAGTTGTAAGTCGCATCTTGCTTCAGACTTCCACCGAAAGAAGCCTTGTTTCCCTATCGCTCGTAATCGTTTTTACGTTAGTAGTAACGGTTGCCAGTCAAGTCGCCCCACAGTGAAGTCGCCCCTCACACAAAGTCGCCTCTTGACAAAGTCGCCCTGTACGTAGTATCTTGACATATGCCTTGGTCTTAGGCAATGGTGTAGGGAAAACCAGCCAGTGGGCCACAACTGGGAAAAAGGCCATGGCTGGCCCGACTCAAACCAACTGGTTACAAACTGAGCCGTAAAACCTCATCTAACTAAAGTATGTACGTACATAAGCAAATCAAAGAATTCAATCACTGGGATCTAATTAATGCTCATGGTTAACTCTGCTTTGACTGACTATGAATGCGACACAGTAAACCAGTGTTCACAGGATTATAAACAATGGAACATGTGTTCCTGTGATGACATCATTCCAGAGGTCAATGTACTTTCACTTTTGAAGGATTTTGGGGTGCCGGTGGCCAGTTTCTTTTTGTAATTTCTCTTGACTCGAGCGGTATTTTTCAACATTGAAGTTATTTTAGACGTTAGTTTGGCTGGAAGAATCTTATCAGGTGGCTGTTAATTCTCATTTCATAGGCTCTGTAAGATGAAATGAAACCACTCATGTAATGAATTACCATTTAGCCAGTCCCAGATAGGAACTCTCAAGAAAAGGCAAGTTTGAAGATGGTTATAAGCTTAGTGTCATATTATAGTACATAGCTTGTATAACGCAACACTGTGTCAGGGCTCACAATAAGATTCAAAAAAGAGCATAGCTAATGCAGTGTTCTCCACTAGCCATTTTGTCCTTGCACGCCGCCTGGACAAAATCTGAAGAGCGTGCGTCAGCACCTGGTCTTAACGTTGCCGCCCGCAAGAAACTCTTGGCCGCCTGGACAAAAAAAATATTGCTTTCACTTTTTTGATAATGTTTGAATTGTTCAATTAAAATTTAGCACCACATGCAATACCATTTTGGGTCTAGCCCACCTTACATGAGCAAACAAATTTCAAAAAGGGGAGGCGACCCCTCCTTTTACACCCCTCCCCCAGGAAAGCGATTGGTGTCATCTGCCAGATCAGAGACAAGTGCCTGGACAAAATTTGGACCTGTGGGGAACACTGCAATGTGGGCAAAATGGCTGTAGGTCTTTGTTATTTCATAGGACATTATTGAGAGGCACCACTGCCATCAGCAAGGGCATGATAGCCATGGCTATCGGTGCCATCGTTATCTCGAGCCCTGCTGTGTTAGTCTTCTAGCGTAGTGGTAGTGACAGTTTTATGATACTACTGTCCTACAAGCAGTACTTTCAAACACTCTCTCACATACTGCACCATCCCAAAGCTTAAAAGAGGATTGAAACTCGATGGAGTCTGTTAAAAGCTTATATATACTATATTATGTGGTTTGTGTCAAAGGGGCAAGTAAATGGAGAATAGAATATGTATGATAGGAAATAATGTAATTTTGTCAGGGTAGCAGGCTTCCTGGCCTACTCTGCTCTTACAACATGTTTTCTTCAAACTGCAGTGCTGTTTAATTCCCTCCTCTGCCCTCCCCCCCCCCAAAAAAAAAATAATAAATGGAAACGAAACAAACTGTAAAATACAAAATAATTCAATAAAAATGGCAAAAAAGAAAAGTATTTTCGCAAAAATTGTCAACTAGACAGTGTAAGGATTTACTAAACAAGACATTAACTTCCGTTCCTGTCAAACATTTTGTGTACCTTTTGTAGGCAGGTGTGAAACTAAGAATGAATCTGCTTTACAAAATTTCAAAATTTGAAAAATCCTGGAACTTATTCGTATTCTACCACATTTGCAATTCAAGTTCCATCTTTGAATACTAATGAAAGGGGTGGGGGGGAAGAGACCTGTCTTAGAAATTTTGGAGAGAAACACAATTGGTTTAAATTTTAGCTAAACAAAATAAAAGTAATTTGCATTGGAGTGACATTCTTTCCCAACTCCTCAGCAGACTTTGTTTTTGTTTCTGCAAACTTTATATGTTCTTATCTGTGCCTCAGAGAAGATGCTGATGATGATGCTGAGGACAGCAGTGCAGGCAAAACTTCAGGTTAGTCATTGGTGTTGTCTTCATTCATTACTTAAAGAGGAAAGACTTTTCTCAATGTAGGAGGCTGTTTATTAAATTTCAAATTTATTTTTAATATGCACTGTTACAAATAATTCTACCGCATAGTTGTGGTTATAATACAGTTTTTCAGACAACATATGATGGGCACTAGAAAAACAAAAAAAGACTGTTATCTGAGCTAGTGACCAATATATTTGTGTCACCTGTGTTTCAAGGGTTTCCTGACGATAGTGAAATATTTTGTGGCTTAATGTTACATGGCCATTTTGAACATTTTCTTATAAATCTGCCCGTCTAAAACCTGGCAGAAGTTAAGGATAATTTGTGTACACTTTCAACCTCCAGATATTTCAGATTTCTTAAGCCATAAAATGCATGTATCCACATTATGTATCAGTGAAACCACATGCTAATCAGATATTATTTCTTAAAGGAGCCTATTGAATTGGTTCATGAATTTTTGTCACACTTGTTGAGTTTTACTCATGTCTTGATGGTAAAGGGTCAAACTTAGAGATTCTGAACATTTAACACATAATAAAATGGCAATTATAGGGTAATTAATGATTAAAATCATTTATTAAAAATTTGTGACCAGACACTTTTTTCTGTTAGGTAGTAATCATATGCAATCCCTGTTTAAATACAACCAATGGGTGAAACTTATATACCTACCAGTTTGATTGGCAGGCTTTCGACTCCTTTTACAAACAACTGTCGTGATCAAGTCCATTGCATTTTCCAGAGAGGCTTTCAAGGGCATGGACGATCATCTCAAAATACTATTAACAGCTATTAAGCCTATAAAAACTACAATTTTTCATGTTTTTGGTAACTACATGTAAAGATAAATGACTAATGAGGCTAATTCCAAGCATTGCCATGTAGTAATTTCCTTCAAAACTTGTCACGAAATATGCAGTATCAGTTCAATGAGCCTCTTTAGCAAATATGAGGTGGGGGATAAAATGTATTCAGTCCCTCACTATCAACCATGTTATTGGGGGGACATGTCCATTCATCCCTTTGTGATCTTCCTTCCTTGCTGTGATAGTACCTTTTCTCTCCCAAATTTGTCACTGAAAATCTGTCAAAGCTCCAGCCCACCCCCCCCCTCCACCCTACATCCAAACTGACTTATCCTTGGTTGTTTAAAGGGAAGATGTTTCCCACACTTGCAATGCTAGAAAAGTTGTTTTATGTAGTAAAGTTTGTTGATAATAATTTTACAGGACTCGAGATAGTCTCCCAGTGTCTTCATAAAATGTATTTCCACATATTTTGTACACAACACAATGCAGCTAGAAGTACATACAATAATTGGTATAATTTTCATACCCATTTTCCTCGTCATATTGTGGCTCCATGGTCATACTGTATGTACTGCTTAAAGGTGGGAAGTAAAAGTGGAAGCAAACAGTTACATCCACTCAGGTTACTTTAATGCACATACTAGTATGCTCTGATTTATTGCACGTTCTGTATACATGTACAGATGTCCATAGACACAACACACCTGCATCTGTGCGTGTGTGTGTGTAAATGTAATGTACGTGTATTGTATGTAGCTAGTGTACTGTATACTTACACTTACTTACTTTTACTGGATCATATTGTAGATGTAAGTTGGTGAAGATCTTCCATATAAAGTTTTTTTGCCTTCAAATTCAAGGTGTCTTTAATGTGGAAAGAAACACAAATGCAGAAAGCGTGTTGAAGCTCCAGAAAGAACAGAGGGACAGAGCCAAACAGGAACATGAAAAGAAGAAAGAACAGGACAAGGAACAAAGAGCAAAAGATAAACAGAAAGCACAGGACAGAAAAGAGAAAGAAAAGAAGAGAACACAGAAACAGGAGAGAAGAAGATGACAAGAATCCAGCAGATAGGAACAAAACAAAGGACATATTGTATTTACACGCAGTGCTCTTTTTTTTTACAGACTTCGGACAGATGCTTTCTTGTTTTCTCGATGAAGTTTGTAAGTGCAACCTCGAGAAGTAAACGTGGTCAAGCAATGTATCAGGCATTTGTATACAGTCCTTGTCAAAATTCGGATCTCTCGCAAAGTGGATGCTTGATTAAGGGCGGCACTTTGTGTCAGATGTTGGGGAAGGACTGTCCGTCCATAATGTCATATTTAAGTCTTCACCTGATGGATGTGTGCAAATGTATGTTAACTTGTCTGTGCAAGTGAATAATTTGGGGAAAGGCTTTTTCATAATCAGTTGCATGGCAAGGTCATATTATACTCATGAATATCAGTAAAATATCAGCAAAATATTAGTTTTTCACCAACTATTGGAAAATTTATAGAATTGATAAATCCTTAGGCTTAGGGTGCTAGGGTATACTAATCCACTTGGATAACTGCATTTTAACTAATTGGCTAGCTATCAAGTGAGAATGAGAGACACTTCATGTTATGCTTCTCAGACTGAGGTGAATAGACAACTGAAAGGAAATGAAAAGGCCAAATAGCCTGAATTGAATAGGGTTAGTAGGTTTCTATTCACTTCAGTTTGAAGTTGACTTACATGAAGTATGTACTGCGAGAATAGTGGGCACAGTAGTATTTTCATTATCCTTATGCAGACCTTTGTTTTGCCTACATAATAGGCTGTACAGCACATTACAGTCTCAGTCTGTTGTGTTGCTGTGTGGGGGAGTATTCTGAGTGGTTGGGGGAAAACCAAAGCAGGAAGTTGGTAAATGCAGTATTCTTAACAATTCTATCCTGTGATTAATCTATTCATAAAAAGACAAGCTAGCCTTTGTAGCAAATGTTTTTATGAAGATTGTGTGAATGTTACTTAGGGCTATCTAGTTTGGGTATGGTGTCAAAAACACCTCCTTAAAGTCTTAAAATGTTTGTCTTTATTGTTGAGAAATCAAAAACTAAGTGGTGGAGGGCATAAAGAGGAGATACTCATGAGAGAAATATGCTCCCATGTGCAGGATCTGGTATCAATCAAAAATTTTGACAGTAATAGGCCTAGGCATCCACACTTAAGTTAGACTGAACAGTAAGACTGAAATTATTCAGGTTTGTAGGAATGTGAATACACTTGGAACTCGGGAGGAGGTTTAGTTGCACTTGTATTGATCTATATTATGAGGATCTGTAAACGAAACTTAAGCTCTGAAAAAATGGGGAGGGCAAAAAATTTAGGGCAGGAGTATTGCTTTTAAATTCCCGTATGGGGCTAAGGGCATATTATTATGTACACTGAACTTAGTAAAATTTGTGCTATTAATGTTAATTAATTAGATTTGAAGATAGTATGATGCTATAGCAAAAACATGTGAATACGAAATGCATTCTTTGCCAGTGTTGGATCTCTCAAGGATGAGGCCAGTGTTTGTGGCCTTGGCCATAAATGCCTTCAGTAGGCAAGGCCTGGAAGCTGATCCAAGATTTGCCCTTGAATGATAATAATACTGTCTTGAAGAATCTTTCCAAACATGAAGGATTCTTTTTCTCCCAAGAACCAGTCTCCTGTCACATATGTTGAAGAGTGGTTCTCACCAGATGTTAGTGTTGTATGGCAGCCTACCGCATCAAGTTTTATACGCTATTCCACAAAATGAAATTGTTAGTAGCTCTGTTTCATTGAGACTTGTAATTGTGGTCTCTACTATTACTTAAGTCTTGAGTTTGCCATTTAGTGTGGGAGACAATTAAGTGTTTTAATACTTGTCAATTCATTCAATTATACAGTGTTCTCCACCCACTGTTTTGTCTGGGCGCACTGCCCGGACAAAATGTGAAGAGCTTGCGTCAGTGCCCGGTCTTAATGTTGCCGCCTGCACAAAACCCTTGGCCACCCGGACAAAAAAATATTGCTTTCACTTTTTTTTTTTATAATGTTTGAATCGTTCAAACCAGATTTAGTACCACATGTAGCACCATTTTGCATCTAGTCCACCTTATGTGAGCATTAAATTTTCGAAAGGGGGAGGGGACCTCCTCCCCTAAGACTTCTCCCAGGACGGCGATCGGTGTCATCTGCCAGATCAGAGACAAGCTCCCAGACAAAATTTGGACTCATGGAGAATACTGGTTATACCTGTAATTTTCCAACCATCTAGATGACCACTTATCTTCAAGCTTTAAATTTCGAGTGATAGTTATCAAGCTGCAAATCAATGCCATAATTAGAAGTTATTAACCACTTTTTATGCTTGTTTTAGTAATCTTTATGTATTATGTGCAAAATAGTTTATGTTTAAGATTTAAAGCCATTGCTGTTCTACATGGACAGACCCCCTGATACAATGGAAAATTTTGACAACCACCCCTCCCCCTTTTGACAAAGGAAGCGATACACTTATAACCTCAGCCTACTATATAAGATAGATCTCAAAAATATTTACCTTTTGTTTGCCTGTGATGTCCTGAAATGACACTCTCAGTATTCAGACTTTCAAGTTCTGGGTCACAGAATGTATTGATGAAGTCTAATCTAAATCAAATTACATGCCTAAGGTACTTACTCTATTGAAAGCCCCCCCCCCCCCCCCCAAAAAAAAAAAAAAATGTTTTTCATGTTCACTGATCAAATTACCTTCTCATCTGGTCGAAAATCAAAACCTATTGCATTGCCCATGGAGTAATTGCTAATGGTAACCTTCCAACTGGCAGATTCAGGGCATTGCATACAATTCCTGGATCACTACATCACCCCTGAGGTCTCTTTGGCAGTATGGCTGACAGGACCAATCATAGCAAGCAAACTATCAAATTGTTCTAATTGTATCCATTATTCCAAAAACTCTGTAAACAACAGAAGTATACAAAAGTCATGATAGTTTAAGTTACAAGTGGTCAAAAAACAATCATGTAAACATGCATACCTATTGTGCATATTAAATGTGTACTGTATGATAATGTGTCAGTGTATGGTCATTTGAAGTGACAATTCAACCCTTAAAAATGTCTCAAGGAAAATTTCATGCCCCATGGACATTTAATAGACTAATACAGTAAATTTTTCAACTACCTACCGCCTGACACCCCTCCACTATCTCAAGTTCCGTTGACCCCATACACACCTTTGAAACTAGTGCGATAAAGATATCACCATTTACCAGTATTACAATTCTCAATTATTGGACAATATCAGTATTGAAGTAATACACGTTTTCTTCACGAAACCATATACTGTTCACTACATCCAACGTAAACTTCATCCATACCAAAACAGGACAAAAATGAGAAATAGCAACTGGTAATGATATTCAATATCAATAATTTGTCCAACCATGTTTTACAAAATAATACAGTGATTTTAATGCCACCATTAGTATTAGGGAGATAAACTTGGAAGATAAGTTCAAGTAGCAGAAAGCTTGGCCACAGAATTCCCAGTCCTTTAAGGGCATAAGCAGTCGTGTAAAACTTATTTTGAAACGAGCTTAATCTCACAAATTTCCTCTTATTTCTCTTCCAAGTATCTTGCATATTTCAGGACTCAAATATTTCATATTCAAAGTAAACCAAGGAGTTACTCCTTGAAAATTTCACAATTTAGTAAAGAGAACATTGTCACATGATTTTCAAGAGCCGTTCATGAAATAGGGTAGCTACTACACTAATGCAAATTTGGGTGACTGTATTTTCCCTTATATGTAAAACAAGGAAGCTCTAGGCTGGAAACAGACTGAAAAACTACAACTCGACAAAAATTCAACAGTAATGTATCTCTTTTATTATCATTCGGCTGTTGCAACATTGAATCAAGTTCTGTCACATTCATGTGCAGAGTTATGGTTTCAAATATTTACATGTATGCCATGTGCTAAGAGGGCTGTACAACTGAAAAGTGTACCTTTAGTTTAAAATTTCAAAAATATATGCTACAAAACTTGAAAATGCATTTAAATGGTCCAAATTCCATCTTCAAAGGGCATTCCTGGGCTGAGATATAAAATGTTGAAGCTAATTGACTCAATTTTATGGTAGACCGTGCAATAATTTGTGATGTAGTTCTTGTACTATTCAAATTACCCTCTTTGCATTTCTTAATTGTTTCAAAAGCCCCTGCACCTTGTGCCAAAATGTGATCATTGTCTTACTGTTATAGGGTGACTTGGCTATGTAAGCCCTCTCCATACAACATACTATGCAAGGGAACAGTAAATGTTTCAAGGTCATATAAACATCTAATAATTTCTAGCTAATGTGAGTTGCACAGGGACATCACAAAATGCACAATCAACTGTTTCAAATTAAGTGAGTAAATTTCAACATTTTATATTTCAGCAATAGAGTAAGCTATGAAAATGGAAGTTGGATGAATGAAATTTACTTTCCAACTTCTAAAATATATATTTTTTTGTAATTCTAGACTTAAGGTCCACTTTAAATTATTTTGGGTCATGGAGGAAAGTTGGAGATGTGTGCTTATCCATTTACTTCTATTGGAAATAATATTTTCAAGTGTTTCAGACATTTTAGAAACTTTAGTTCTTACTTTGAGATATCACTTCCCTTTTTTTTCTTGGAATTTTGACATCATAACTGTCACTTACCTGACTAGGCAAATTGAGTGAAGGTGGACCTTGTACAGCATAATATGCACTTGCCTTGGGCATCTGCACAACAAGGCATGTGTCTATGTACAGCACTAGGTTGTCATTTTCAATTCAATTGAAATTTATTTCTCAAATGATTTCATAAACAACAATGATATACTGTAGGTAACAAAGTAGCAATAAATCATTTGAAGGACACTAGAAAAACAGAAACCTATTAACTAGGCTAATGACCTTATTTACATCTTATTCACATCGTTGGAGTTAATACAATTCATTGACAATGAACAATTATATCAGAGTTAAATGGGGGATACTCACAAGACCAAAGGTTCACTAGAACAAAAATCCCCTCAGACGAAAATCTACTTTGGGTTAGGATT
>WURT03126439.1:0-11624 GCA_009936505.3 Holothuria glaberrima | reverse complement strand
AAAAAATTTCCTTAACAAAGTAACTATAGAGCCGATTTTCTGCGTTCTAGTTAAATTATATTGAGAAGATTTCATGGGTTACGCCCTTCAACCCCAACCTTCAAACTCCTGTCTGGAGCCCGTACAACGGGCTCAGAATCCCTCGAGAACAAAATAGCACTTCGAGCTTAAGATGCCCTTACGATTACCCATCGTCCCCTGGAGAATTCCTAGCTCCGCGCCTGAGGAAAAGACCCTTCTTTCAAGAGTTCTGCTACCGACACACAGTACACTGTGCAATTATCCCTCTGTTTTTCCCCTCCCGTCCCTGTCGGGACTTAATTCTGCACGTAGGTCATTCAACAGTTTCACGCTGCCGTAGTAACCTGAAAGGTAAGGCAAAAATCAAAATGTGATCTTTATAGGTCTCCGTAGAATGTTGACCGATCTTTTTTCTTTTGTAATTCGTACATTTTACATTTAAGGAACATGTTTCCATTGAAAAATTTAACAAACGCAGCCCTTAATACAATCCTGTTGATAATTCGAGAGGGTATCATCTAAAACAGCGAAGAATCAGGGGTCTGAATTTGTCATACAATCTGAACGATAGGTCATCATCCTTATTATACAGCAATTTGTAACATTAGGTTCACTTTTTGCTAAATTTTCCAGTTATGTCCTTTAAAGTCGTGCATATATATTCATCACTATCCTAATGAAATTCATCGAAGTACATGGAGACGACGAAATACTTTAGAAGGCAAATACTTTGAGATGGCATATTACTTGACCCGTTCGGCGAAGGGGGTGCACCAAAAGGCTCACACGTATTTCGCCGTCTCAGGTACTTTGACTTCAGAAGTACTTTGATGAATTCAAAAATAAGGGCAGAAAGTAATATATAACGACGAATATAAATCTAGGATGCAATATTTCTGAAGCAAAGTATCCGAAAACTCGTCCAAATACCTGGGCAGATGGCAAATTATCTGAACATTCGTCGAAATACAGTGAGCCTTTTGGCGTTCCATACTTTTGTTTTCATCGTGGGTAAATTGGTGGCGAAGTTGTTCGTTTGGCCAGTTCGTGTGCAGATGAATGACAAAAGATTTTAGTTGCCTTTGTCCTGACATTGTCTTGGATTCGAAATGCCAAACAAGTGTTGGGCTAAGCAGAATCGATTGTTTCGGACGAAAAGAAGGCAATTTATTTTGGATTTTCTCCCACATAAGTAAATGAAATTGAAAGACTTAAAAGCAACTGAGATCAGTAATTTTTTTTATTTTTGGTTACAATCAGGAGTATATCCTCCCAACGCTTAACGGTCAATTTTCAATTAAAAAGTGCCCCTAAAGCCGAACGCACACGGACGACAGAAAACGCGAAACACGATCCTAACACGTTTCGTGTTTTCGCGAAACAAGTGTTTAGCTAAACATGTGTTTCGGACGAGAACGCTAATTTTGGTTTTCGTCCAACGCACACGGACGTCAGCACGAAAAAGTGTTTTCTGTTTCGTGTTTCGTGTTTCGCGTTTTTGTCGCCCGTGTGCGTTCGGCTTAAAAGTCCAACTAAAATCTTGTCTTATCTATTTTCCCTATACGAGCTATGAGTATGGACAACCCATGAATTGGGTGCAAACTTTCGGGCACAAATATGAAAATTCGAAGAAGATGGGTTTTATGGCCAAACATTGGGATATAAGCTCTACTGACTTCATATAACCATCGATCAACACAAAGTTTTAGTAGTCAAATTTCCGTGACACGTTCCACATCCTCTGCAAATTTCAGATCCGTATTTTTACAAAGACCGAGAAAACGTAACCGAAAGATAAAAATCTCCGAACGTCTCTCCAAAACTGCTGTTTCGATCGCATTACTTAAAAATGAAACACTGCTTCATGAGTCAATAAATACGTATTAGGTTTTAGTTGGGTCGGTTAAAGACATAACTAGGGGAGTCGACAGAGCATTTATCATAATAGTAATACACAGTTTTTATATAACGCAAAACACACTTAAGTCCCTTTGCGCTTAGAAAAAGAATTTAAAAAAAGAAAAATCATAGACTTGAGAAGAGATGGGTCTTGAGTAGTGGCTTGAAATTTGTGAGTGTTCTAGCTTCTTTAACTTTAACTGGGAGGTTGTTCCAAAGACAAGCAGCAGAGTATTGGAAAGAGCGATGACGGTAATATTTTGTGGAGACTGAAGGAGACGAGAGTAGCAGCTTTGAACTGGAGCGAAGGCAACGAGATGGAGTGTACTCTTGGATGAGATCTTGTAGGTAGGTAGCAGCAGAGCTGTGCATACATTTAAATGTCAGCAAGAGAACTTTGAATTTAATTCTTTCGACAACTGGAAGCCTTCGCCAATGAAGGCTACCAAGGACAGGAGTTATGTGTTCATTGGGGTTTTTTAAGTGTTACTAATCTAGCAGCTGAGTTCTGCATGTGTTTCAATTTCTTGAGTCGAGAGTCTGAAAGCCCATAGAGTAGGCTATTGCAATTATCGAGTCTTGAAGACACAAAAGCATGAACCAAAGTCTCAGAGGTCCTTTGATCTAAGTAGTTTCTAATTTACCAATTTTGTGAAGTGCAAGAGATGCTGCTCTGCAAACATTGTTGACATGTAGATCCATTGTAAGGTGACAGTCAAAAACTACCTCCAAGTTTCTGGCGTTTTGAACAGGATCAATATGAACAGTCCCATTCTGGAATGAATGGATGGGAGACACTGATAGGAATTTTGAAGAAATGTGAATAAGTTCTGTTTTGCTGTCATTTAATTTCAGACCATCAGCACGGGACCAAGACCGGATATCCTCCATACAAACTTCCAATTTTGACAGGGTAGAATAGCTGCCCAGAGATTTTGACTTGAATGAATAAATCTGAGTGTCATCTGCATAAATCATACTGTTGATACCATGAGACTGAATGATGTCTTCTAATGGGCCGAATACATTGTGAAGGCCAGTGGACCGATGACAGATCCTTGAGGAACACCTTCCATGGGAACATGTACAGCAGATTCTTTGCCATTTATGACAACAACTTGTGAGCGGTTTTTAAAGTAAGATTCGAACCAATTTAGAGCTGCGCCAGATATGTTGTAGCGGCTCTTAAAACGCTCAAACAACAGATTGTGATAATGGGGGGGGGGGGTGCCGTATTTGCCGACCGAGGAGAAACAAATGCCGACTGGAAGTGTTGATAAGCAATGTGGTTAGGGAGAACCGTTAGTCCAACCGGTAGTGGTCCAGCAGGGGTGGTGTCAGGATTTACCCGACGGGGTTAGGGGCAGCAACCCGAAGCCCCGACAACCCCGATGCCATCGAGGGGTTGGTGAGGGGAGATTTGAAGAAAACATATGTAATATACCATGCCACTGCGGGGCATTTATTGCATAAAATTTTGTACTTACTAGAGGACAATAGTTCCGCCCGATTTAATGTTTTCCCAAAAATCTAAACTGAAATTGCAAAGCGCGAGCTCTCGAAAATTTTTGGATAAGCTTACACTAAAAAGAATCTGTACTTATTTAAAGCTTTCATATGTTAATTGACCCGGCAGTTAAGCCCTATTAAGCACAGCTTACATTGTACTTCCCTCCTCGAGTCACTACACTTTAAAAACACTTTGGTCAAATTGACCAATGAACCAGGCTGGGTCAACTATGCACCGAACCAAACTTGGTCAAATAGTTGGACTAAACTTTGGTCAAATGTGACCAATAAGGGGTCAAATTTTACCATAGTTTGGTCAATCTGACCAGGTTTGGTTCGGTGCATAGTTGACCCAGTCATTGGTCAATTTGACCAAAGTGTTTTTAGAGTGTAGCCTTACCGTACGGCAGACTTAAGAGAACATTAAGTTAGTTTAGAGAAATGAGATGAAATTCCCGGCATTTACATAAATCGATATGTTCTACTTATTACGTTACTTGAAAAGATTGAAAGGGTTTGTTCTTTATCTAGCTATAAGTAACGGAACTGAGGAAGAGTGGGCAAAGTGTACCTAAAATTTTGGGTTTTATCGCAGAAATGAACCTTTTGAAAGCCAAAATAAGTAAACCGACCATGGGTGGCTACAGAATTTTCCCGACAGGAGGCCGGGCCATACCAGCGACCCAATTTCGGACAGCCCCTATTTAGAGGGAGTGGTGAGAAGGGGATGTGAAGGAGCCTTACCATCTCATGCCATTGCAGAGTACCGTATATTTTGCATTATATCACTTAATATTTCAAGAGCCAAGTTTGGCACTGATAGTGTTCTTCTGAGTCTGAATCGTGGAATTGCAAACGCGCCAAGTACGCAAAAATATTTGGTAAGCTTACACAAAAAACATATTTTATCATTAAGAACAAAAAGAAAGTAAAAACTGTAAGGGTTGTAGACTGTATCGGGGACAACATTCATTGTGTCGAAACCACCTGGACTACCCGATGAAATACCCAAACGTTGCTCCGTGAGTCGCTCACCAACTGACTGTACCGCATGACACACACTAGAGAACAGCAACTAGGCTTTGCGATATGGGATGAAATTTACGACCTCTACATAACCTGTTTCCCTGCCCACATGTTACTTGGTAAGGTTGACAAGACTTGTACTATCTAGCTTGTGAAATGGAACTATTGAAGAAACTGGAGTGACATTCCATGCAGCGCGTGTAGCGCGCCGAAAATTTTGGGGTTTTATTACAAAAATTATCCTCTTCCTTTCACTTTTTTCCTCTTTCCTTTCCTCATATTTCCTTCATTTTGCCGACTGGTGCAGAATTTACAGGCTCATTGCCAGAATACCACATTACCATGAACGATGAACTCCTTTAGTATATGATTATACTGATTAGGGGGATGCCACACCCACAACCCCCCCCCCATCCAGCGAAAGCCCTGCAAGGCAAGCACCATGACCTAGGATTCCATTTAAGAGGTCGTGTAAACCAACTGTTGGAAGTTGTTCATGATGATTCTGATAATGTTAAGAGAAAAGGTTTTAGAAAATAATTACAGAGGGAGTGAAATTTTGCAATAAATTTCGTGTGTCAATAGCATAAATGCGACACAGCGGGCAATGTGCAAAATTATGAAAAACCGCTATTCTTTTGACGAGAGACTGAAAACTCACGCCAAACGTTATATTAAAACGACATATAGTAAAGAGCTGCAAAAAGATTGTATCCTCAATTTGTAATGAACTCTAAAGCCCCGATGTAAATTGCGAATTTCCACTTCGGGCAGGCATTTGCGCTATTGAAGTTCCTGCTTAAGTAAAATCATCTGATGATTTTAGTATCTTTTAGTTGTGTGGCTTTCCGCCATAATGGCGTAGGGTTTTTCCTCCACAGTATTTATACGAGGTGAGTAATGTTACGATTATAGGTACAGTTTTCGATATAATAGTGTGAATATGTAGTAAACACTAGGATGTGGCTCACATTTGTGGGTGAAGCAGGATTTCGGATGATGATGCAAAGAACTACTTTATGTCCACGAGATTCTTCAAGCAATTCTATTTATCTGATAAGATACCATGGGTTCTCTTCTTTCCTTAATGGTAATATAATATTTTTTAATATAAATGAATGAGGTAAAAGCATTTTCCACACCCACCCGTCAGCCCGTGTATTGTTAATATAACCAGCCCTAGCTATCTGTCTATAGCCCTTTGCAAATGTAAGAAACTTTCATATGTAATTGTGCAATAGACTCCATTTCCATCAAAAGTTACTTCGAATTCACTTCTTCAGCTGAAAATGACCCCCACGACAGTGAAAACAAGTCGAGCTGTAGAGTAACTGTTGAATGTCAAGATATGCCAGTTCGTTACGTAAATATCGATGACCTTAGTGATCTGCCAGTGCAGCTGTAAAATCTCCGAAGCAGTTAGATTTGTGTTTCGCTCGGATACGCGGGTAGGTCTATCATGCCCTCCTGCAAAGTCTATGTCTTGCGGGCAATGTGCTTCATTGTTTACCCTCCAAATGACGTCACGTGACGTCAACGCATAAGGTCTTCAGCGCTGCACCAGAGCAATCTGAACGTCAACATCTTGCTCTCTATGTTTCAATTAAGTCTTATTGCAATTTACGTAACGGTTTCAGTCATTTACTTAAATTTGGGGAGGACTTTTAATTTTAATGTAAAACTCTTAATCAACATCCATAATGGCAAACAAAATGGTAGAAAGTAGTAAAACATCTCATTTTGAGGTACTAGATGATAGTTTTGAAATACACTTTCAACTACTTAAAGGTAGAGTTCCCACTTAAATTGAAACTAAGAAGGTGGGTATAACACTTCTTTTTATCAAGCTAAAAGAAAAAGAGACTTGATGCATGAATGCTTATCCTCTGAGTTTTCAGAAAGGATAAGACACTTTCAAATTATGGGTGTTTCGATTTATTGTGTATTTCATTGTTGAATGGAAGTAAAGAACTTGCTTGTTTTTTACATGATTCATAGTATTGACTAAGGAGGTACTGACTGAACTTACCTGCACCTTGAAGGAATATCAACTTGAGGGAACCTTTACTCTGAATACGTTTGAACTAACTTAATGTATACTACAGTGGCGCTTGTATAGGTCACAGCACACAATCCTTTTCCAGTTCAACTGGACGAAAATGTAATGTATTTTTTTTTAAATTCGGGAAAGTCTACTGAAGTAGATGTACCTGCGGTGTAGACCTGAACCTCAATGCAGATAACGGTCAGTTGTTGGAGGTTTATAGACAAGAACGCAAAGCTAACATTCTCCGCATTTGTAATACCCGGATAGTATGGCAGGAGTGTATTTAAAAAAGTGGTGATAAATTATAATAAATCAGATGAATGTTATCGTATTTTCAATTGTGAAATTTATAATCTATCTTACTCTGACGGCTGTTTTCAACTACCCTCAATCAGGGCTGTAGGACTTGAGACCGGTCTCGGACTCGAAACCGGTCTCGAGTCACGATTTTAAGGACGCAGACTCGTGACTCGGACTTAGAAGGCAAGGACTCGGACTCGGACTTGGTTCGTCGTACAGCCCAGACTCGTCACTCGTCTACTAAATTACCGCGAGCGGCAAAACTTTGTGTTACTTATTCGCTTACTCTGTCGTACGATAACATTTACATCGTTTTCTCTGCAGGCCCATATGCAGCGTTTTGGATTAGGAGGTTCGGTTTTATGACAAATGGAACATTAATATGAAATAGTATTGAAGCGGAGCATCCCAATCAGTTTGAGCATAGCGTTTCAAGAAAATTGTGCCAAGAATGAACCCTAGATTGCGGGAAGCGTCAATTAAGCATCAATGCCCATGCGCTGCAAATTGCTTCTTAGCGATCTCCATTTTGGGATCTCAAGTGCTACAAATATTCACTTCCCCCAAAATAGGCCAACTACAAAACGTTTGCTCGGTAAAATCACTGAAGACACTGGTGATCACCAACGAAAGTTGCTAACCTTTGTGTTTGCTTTCTTTTCTAGGGATGTACGTGCCTTGCGAACGTGAATATTAATACAAAACAAGACAATAATTGCAAGACAATTATGGCTACATCTCCATCTGATCAGTCTGTGCTCAACTAGATTACAGCAGAACAGGTCAAAGAAGAGAGTCAATATTTCTGGGAGGGGAACAAAGACATGTTTCGGAATTGTAAATTCGAAACAGGTTGACAGAAGTTACTGCTATATCAGTTTGGGAGATTCCCCCTTTTGGGAGGATCTACTCTTCCCCGGTCGGGAGAAAAATTGGTCGTTGGCGCCTCCATTTTGTCCATTTTGCCCACAATTTTACGCGTGCTTTGTGTACATTGTCAGTGGCGAATGGGGTTTAAAACCCGCTTGCAAAATTTCTCGGTCTAATGTAATGGAATTATATTCGGTAAGTGTTTTGTCTTAACTACAGAAAAGCCACGTCCTAATCGGTGGTTCACCGGGTCGTTTTTGAGAAAAACGCAAGATTTTGAGTGGTTTCGTTCTTCTTAGCCTTGTATGAATTAGGCCAGCAAGTCTATACAATGTGTTGCATAAGTTTTTCCCCCATTTGGGAGAATTTTGTTTTTCTCCCAAACGAGAGAATATCCCGGACTGCATATTCGGTTGTTCTACATAGAATTTGCATAGTTGATCAAAACCGTGGCTAGACTTATCTGTAGATTGACGATTCCCTGCGCTGAGGTAGAGTTGTTCCCCTCTCATTTCAAACAAAAGTAGTGCCGAAAGTTGCTGAGATATTAAACTTTGCTATCATTTTAACGTCTTCAAGTATGCTTATGTTCGAAATTTTCGTGGCTATTTTAAGTTGATAATAGTTGAAAAGAGAAGTTTCATAACTCCCAAGTAAAGGTGAAATTTACTGTGAAAAAATAAATTACAAAAGGACTTTGAAAGGTGGGTTGACTTGGCTGTTGAGTGCATTGCTTTGTATAAAAGAGGTCCCCGGGTCATAACCCAGTAATGCCACCTTGAAATTATTTGGCGTGAGTGGGGGCTTAACAAATTGTTCACTGGCAGTTAGCTCTTCGCAGTGATGCGGTTTCTAGTTGTGAGATTGAGGAAGTTGTCAGATTCAAGTCTTTCCTGAAGTCCGGGAAGTGGTGTAGAGCAAAGATTTTAAAAGTCCTTTCCTACAAGCCTTTGGATAAGTGGCCATCACACTACTTCACGGTTGAGGCTGTTTAACTAATTCTTGGTTCATTGCTGTCTTCAAACATGCCTAGTTTGAGGTGACTGGGGGTAGTATGGATGTACCAGAGTCACGTTTGTGAGAAGTTAACTTTTGTGATCTTGTTCTCAATAAATTGGGATCCTTCAGAAGTTCAGCCCTCCGTCTATAGTTTTGTATGTAATACTTGGTTAGCAAAATCCTATTTCTGTGGATGGTACCATTCGTTTTCGCAATCAACCCTTACGTTTGCGTTACTTCCCTTGGAAGAAGTTGTTCAATGACAAGATGTTCACTAACAATCTTAAATTGCTTATGGATAAATTGCTCTTAGGGAAGTGACAATTGTGCTTGGAAAAGGATTTTACAAAACCGGCAAGAGACGACATGAGACTACGAGTAAGACTTTGGACAGTAGTTCAAAAGAAAGTAACGTAGAACCTTTTCTTCAAACAGTCGCCAGTTCCTGATTTTGACATTTAACTTTTATGGGATATAAAACTTGGAAATTATAGTGTGTTGTATAAAAACTACAAACTAGGATAGTACAAACAAGACAAATGATAACATACGAGTCTTGAAACTATGGCCAATCTTTAAACACGACTGATACAGTTTGCTATTCCCTCGTAAAAAAAATATTGTGATATCAAAAAAGAGCAAGGGCAAAATGTAGAGGGCGTTGTAATAGTAGAGGGCGTCGTAATAGTTCAACAATTTGGCTGAGCTAACAACCATGAAACACGAGAGAAACTGAAGAGCTAAGACAGTTTTGGTGCGTGCCTGGGCATTTCTCTTCGACAATTTCGACCAGCAGGATTTCCTAGTATCACCCAGATAATTCCATGTGAGCAAACGGTACTCTGGATTATTCCTATAACCGGCTATTACTGACCAAAGCAATTTTCTGGAGCAATTAAATGTGAGAAAACTTTTCAATCACT
Organism: Holothuria glaberrima; assembly: GCA_009936505.3. Lineage (NCBI taxonomy): Eukaryota > Metazoa > Echinodermata > Holothuroidea > Aspidochirotida > Holothuriidae > Holothuria > Holothuria glaberrima. The sequence goes on along the minus strand of WURT03126439.1, from coordinate 2,030 downwards.
TAGGTCAATTTATTAATAGGACAATTTCTTGAAGGATAGTAGTTCGGAAGAAATCGTCATAATGGATTGGAAAAGAAAACCACTACCTTTAGCGGTTACCCAGGCATGAACTCCGATAACTGTAGACGAAATAGAGCTAGCTGAAGAAACTAAATGCCTGTATGCCAACCCCGCTACATCACTGACCCTAATTGCTTTAAATTTTATATTTGAGGATACTTCATTCTTGAACCACCACCGAACGACATCTTTTAAGTCTTTTAAGTCGTGGACATGCCTAATATCAGATTTAACTTCTATTGAAGTCCTTTTATGCACTTTAAACATGCAATTGATAAAGGATAGGAATCATAACATAACTTAAAGCGCTTCACGTCGAACTTCAAAAAAAAAAACTGCATCGATCTAATGATATCAGAGCCGCAATACCAGAAATGCATTGAAGTAATATTAATGTCTAGTTGATCACCCTTAATACAGTGCAACAAACGTCATGTTGCATTCATTCAGATATCAAACTGGAAACATAACGTTAATCAAATGGCATGTTGTCACATTTGGTGAAACCTGTTCACAAAGCTGAGAGTTCTAATGTAAACATATCGTCACTTTCGATCGATGATTTTTGTGGTTGTAAGTTTTCTCCGATTAACTGTTCCCGACTAAGCTTCTTTCTTTTCCACCAGGTTAAATAGATTTAGTTTCATGTGTACCAGGTTTACTATTAACTGACAACTTCAGATATAAAGGGATGGGTGTTTTTCACCATATTAAAGTGAATTTCTCACGCCAGGCTTACTCTATAAATTTACAAACCTAAACGTTTTAGGAGATTTGTTCGTAGTAGCAAGTACATTGAAGTTCTGAATGTGCTTAAATAAAAAAAAAAGCTGAAGATATTTAATGTAAGGCAACGTTTGCATTATATCCTTCCGCGACGCAAAATGTCATTTTGCATGGAATGAAAGGCAGAACCACCACTTTATTAAACAAGATCTCCTAACTTTAAATCTCGTAGTCGCAGTACTCAGATTTTAAATCAGTAGAAAAAGCCTCCGTGTGAGCTTACATATACGGATAGCTTACACTTGTTGAGAATTTTTACCGGGTTCCAAAGGCCACGGACCAAATTTACCGTGTATCAATGGAGAAGTGCGATATCTTAATACAAAACTTGAACATGTGAAGGCACATGACCACCAAAAGCAATTTCTATTGAGAATGTGCAAATCCTATGACCCAACCCCCTTCTTATCTTACCGTCTGCGGTTGCTCGCGACAGACTTAAAATGCATAGTTGCCATCAACAACAAATGTACAGGTTCTTTCCCCAGGGGCTACGCGACAAAATGTGATACGGATCATACGGTAACAAAAATCAAAAGGGATGTTCTTACTTTTACCCTTTCACACAAGGCACGATCACATGTGTAAAATTTACTTCTGTTGTTATTTGGACAATGCAAGATATGATTGCTCAATGAATATTTATACCTTATTTGCATAATGTTGAAAAAATATTCGGAATGTTTGAGTTAAAAACTGGAAAGACATCGTCGTTGTGACGTGTCCTTTCTTTTTATTTATTTTAAATTTTCACGGCACCGTCCTACCATGGACCTATTACGTAATAGCTCCATGGTCCTACACACGCAATACTACGTTGCCTTAGTTGAAATAATTTCAATTTTCACCCTTTTTTGTTGCCGCTGAGCGATACTGCTGGTGACCAGTGATGGAATTGTAATTTGCGATTTTGTAAGATCTTATTGCCAATAGGGTGTTAGAATCATCGCTAATAACTAATGTCGTGTGCAGTGGGCAAGGCCGGGCAACATTTTTATCGCTTTGTTTGCGTCGTATCGTGTCGCCTCGATTCATTCATCACACAAACGCTACAGGACTATGACCTAACAAAGGGTCATTACACGTGCGTGCAAAGTGTTAATTCAATAGGCCTATTATTCTGTTGTGTTCCTTGTGAAGGACCAGTTACAACAAAAACCAAATACGGTCAAGAGTAAATACGT
>WURT03126428.1:0-11624 GCA_009936505.3 Holothuria glaberrima | reverse complement strand
TGTGACTGTGGCAGAATCTGATTATGCTGGGCTTTGTTAGGTATTAGGTTGGCTTGGGTTTTGTTTGGGTTTGGATTACAGGGCATCTTATGGGCTATTGCCCTCCTTTGCCCTTAAACTTTTGTTATAACCCACCCTAACTTTGCCAATTTGTATCCTGTTGGCTTTATACATGAAAGCAATCTTGAAAAAATTTTAAGTCCAGATGTTCTTAAAGTCTGGTGAGTTTGGGGGTTGTAGCTTGATGCCTCTGCTCGATAGGGGGAAAATAAAACTCAACCTACCAGGGACATCCAGACTTAGAATTTTTTAGAAGGATTTAGCCCTGGTAAGCGTGTAGACCCATCTCAGTTGACCACTGTTAATCCACAGTCTATCAGAGAACTTCCTGTGTAGCTCTCTTGAGATCAATAAAGTTAAAGGTTTTTTTGTTAAATTGCAAAGAGACGCAGACGTAAGTGATAAAGATCATCACTGAGTAACAGCTCTTAACAAAAGGATGGCTTGACCCTTTAAAGCAGTGATCCCAACAGGGGCGTTATCGCCCAGGGGGCGGCAGGGGGGCATTTTGAAAAAAAAATGAGATACTGTATTTAGCTTAAACCCAGACTTAACCACATTCCAAAAGATTACCTCTAGCTTAGCTCCCACATTACTTCACCTAAAAAGGAGATGAAATGAACTCAAAAAGTGGCATAAGTCTAACAATCCCTCCATGGATGTGATACTAGTTTTATATGAATTATTTTAATGCCAGATACCAGGAAAACGCATCTAACAGCTAGTGTTTCATATATTCTAACAGCTAGTGTTTCATATAAAAAATAATATAATAATATAAAATAAAAAAGTGCTAATGAAAACCATAAGCATAGCTAAAATTGTCCCATCACTTTTTCCTCAAAATTGTAGTTTTTCTTTACTGTCAATAGATATGACATACTGACAGAAGAGACAGTTGTAAATTACTGTGACGCTATATATAACATTTTGCAATGTACTATAAAGGAAAACTTTCAAATGTTTTCAAAACTGCAAGTTTTAGGTGAGCTAATTTCATCTTTCTCATTATAGCAACCTGAAGGGCAGCTTGAGTGGCCAGGGAGGGGCAATGGAGGCAGCTGTTCCCTGAGATTTCCAAACCCTTACTGAAAAAATGGCGTACTTGAAAAAAATACCGAAAATACTTATAACTCCATCCTTCTGATTATGTTTTTAAGGTCCTCAGAACCTGGGAAATCGCATATCGCCTACAGGTTTCCTTTTTCCAAAACTTTCCCAGGGAGGTACTGTACCTGTATCCCCGCCGCAGATAGGTTGTTATGCGGGTAACACCCACAAAAGAATGAACCTCTTTCCTCGTGCATGATGCACACGACACAGATGACGCCAATTCATTGAACAATTTTAGTATTCCTTCTCACTCTGTGTCTAGCACAGCATGCAAATATAAAATGTGCCAAATGATAACCTTTAATTCCATGCGTAATTAATTATCTTGTATTAGTACCTTTTAGTCATGTGTTCTCTTACGGAGTGATTTTACCGAATAGATTTTTCCAGTTAAACTTTTCTTCTCGAAGTCTTGGTTTCTAAAGAATGAAGTCTCAAAAAGTGTTTAGATGCAGCTTTGGAAGTCTTGAAGGCTTCATTCATTTTACACTAATCTGGGAGGCATTTTTGACAAAAATAGAGCTATGCTACACACCACATCTCAAACAAAAACAAAATAATTAAATGTGCACTAAATATTGCAAATTTCTAAACACATAATAAGTTCAAAGCTTTGCCAAAGGTATCAATTTCCACCTATAAAGAGACCTTACAAAATGTCATTTCTTCCTGTTGGACCCCTCTTCCTACACCCATCTCTCAGGGCGGCAGTTGGTGACAAAGCCAAAGAAATGGCTGGGTGTCAACTATAATAGCTACACCACTGGACGCTGTCATGAACTGCCCTCTTTGATATTTTGGCCAGGCTACTGCCCTGGTGCACTTTGGCAGCAATCTTTCAATGCTTCCTTTGACCAAATATCATCCTTCTTCCGCCCACTCACAATGCCATCTCCTTGCAGCATCGAAGAAGAGGCCGACCATTAGTAACTATTTTCCAAATTTTCCCAAAATGTGTCCTAGTGCTATGTTGTTGAATGACCAGGGAGAATAGTTCTGACTGAAGTAGGCACTACTTGTAAACTACAAAATGATGGTAAATACATGTGTTATTGCAGGCCCTATCTTTTGCAGTAGGCCTGTATGTAACATGTGCCATGGGGGTTAGTTGGAACAGTCTGCTGGGGGTTAGTTGGAACATGTTCAGCATGGACCAGGGAGTGGAAATTTCTCAAGTATGGGTCAAAAAATTCCCCAAATATTTGTGTGAATAGTCATGAACATATATTCTGAAAATTTTAGCGAAATTCTATGAATTATGATGGATTTTAAATTCTTTGAAATTCCACAGTTCGCATCAAAATGACATTTTGGCATTTATGTCAAGTTTAAGGTCTTATTTCTCCCCAAATTTATACATATCCCGTTAGTCTGTAATGATGTTAACCTATTGAACCTATCCCATAGATCGGGTTTCTATAATGTGGAGCTTTTCAATTGTTGTTTTGTGGAGTTATGGCTTCCTAAAATTGCCAAAGTTTGCCTTTGTGACAGTTATTGCCACACGTTCGGCAAAGTTTAGATACCAATATCTCTGTCAGTATTATACCTACACCCTGAAATTTTTGGAGGTACTTATCTGGCACACAGAGAATACATTAATCCTGTTAATACTGATTTCCTGTGGTGCATTTTTAAGAAACACTGCCTTAAAAATGCCTTTTCGGGCTGAATTGTGCCACACGAAGCATTCGTAGACATGATTTATATTAGGATGAAGTTATGAAAACTTCAAGGTTCTCTTCCTGTGTACTTGAGGTACAAAATACTTACAAAAAACAAAGTTCCAGAGTTCTAGGTATTTCTGTTCATTATATATATCAGCTTGTAAAGTGGCCCCGTCACACAAGCTGGAGCATCTTCTGGGTCAAAAAGGTCAATGTGGGTCAAGTTCAAATAATTCTGATACTTTTTTCTTAGAAAGATATATCTAACAGTATACCATGTTCCAAGTCTGGCAAGACATCATGTTACAGGTAGTTTCACATGATTTTTTGACCATGTTCTAACTAACCCCACACCACGTTCCAACTAACCCCACAATCTTGATAGCAGATCCGGATCAGACCCAGAGCAGGGGATTAATTTGCAAGTGGGAATACTCTTGTTCCCCGTATCACATCTTGAGAGCTTGATTGCACCCATTGACAGAATTAGGTCCCACGCAGGTGAAGGAAAAAATGAGTAGGAATGCAACAGGGTATCAAGGTAACCAAACATGCTAAGTCAACAGGTAAAGGTTTTTCCCTGTATGACAATGCAGACGACCTCAACTTTAAAGACAAACACTCGTCGCCCCAAGGGCATGTTTGGATGGGGGAAACCGGAATTCCAGTGGTGACTGCAAGCATTCATCAGAAGTACTAGAAAATTCAAAAGATTATTTTTATTATAATTACACAGCATGCACAGAAAGTGAGTCTGATTACACATTAAAGACAGATTTGCATCACCCCAAGCATGACTTTTACTTGGGGGCAAGCAAAAGTCTCGGTTGGTGGCTGCTTTTTGATTGACATCAGAGATACAAAATTCCAAAGATGCAGAGCAGCTCATATTACACAGCATGATCAGAGAGTATTTTGATTACACATGAGGGCTTTGTATATTCACCAGTGAGGATATGGCCTGAAACAATAAACTATGTTTGTGTTTGCATAAGGAGAAGCTAAAGACAGTTATGGGTAGGGCTAGAACTAACTTAGTTGAGAGAATTGGAACTGTCTGGATGAGAACATTTCACCTTCAAGGCCTTGTATGCTCACCAGAATGTAGCCATATGCAGAAAACTATAGGTTATTGCATCTGCACAAGGAAGAGCAGCTTAAGACAGTTTTGGGAGAGGCTAGAAGTAAGTTAGTTGGGAGAATTGGAACTGTCTGGGGTGAGGAGATTTTGCCTTCAACGAGACGTGGATGCATGCCGTCCAGCAGCCCTGCCAGGATTTCATGTGATGGCCAATTCAGCCTAGTGAAAAAAAGTCCTCAAATTTAGTGGAGGAATAGTAAGTTGTCACTTGATTGTATAGCAATTTGCATGTTCACCTGTGCATTATAGCTTTCTTTCTTCTCTTTTTCAGCCCAGCTTGGGAGAAGTTGCACTGTACACTAACATTCCTATTTTATCAAATGACATTAGCTGGCATCAGATCTATGGTGACTACCATTGAGATATCTTTTAACAATTTTATTCCTTGTTGATTAATCCAAATTTTTAGTGCATCATGCTTCAAGTTGAAAACAGTTCTGTCAAAGTGTTGACAGAACAAGCTATTCAAATTAAAACTGTAGAAATGCACACAGGGGGTGAACCCTTGAGAATCATCATTTCAGGATACCCTCCTTTAAAAGGAAAAACCATCCTAGAAAAGCGAAGGTTTGTAAAAGAGAAGTTGGACCATTTGCGTAAAATGCTGATGTTTGAACCCCGCGGCCATGCTGGCATGTATGGAGCATTACTAGTTGAACCTGATGACAAAGATGCAGACCTAGGAGTTCTCTTTATGCACAATGAAGGTTACAGCACAATGTGTGGTCATGCCATTATTGCACTGGGAAGGTTTGCAATTGATTACGGATTTATACCAGCTAAGGAACAAGAGAGTGAGGTGAACATCCAATGCCCATGTGGTTTAGTCAAAGCCACAGTTGAATGTAAAGATGGCAAGACTGGTGATGTGCATTTCCAGAGTGTACCAGCATTTGTTTTACAGACAGGTGAGAACCTAAGATTTGGAGCTATTCCTACAGTATGTTAGCAATTCTTTTGGTGGGTATCGTTGAATGTGCACAAAATATAGATCAAGGATATGGGAAAGGGGGTGCATCCATATCCCTTGAGGGCTGTGAGAATTATTGATCCTAAATTGCCATATAATGATAAATTTTCACATGTCTAACCATCCTTTAAAACAAAACACCAGTCTAGCTCTTTATATTTAGGATGTGTTCTAGGTTATTTATTTATTTTTTTTTTTTGGTTGGTGCAGGCTCAAAGAAAAATAGAGCTATGGTAAGTAAATGCACAGCTCAGTTCCCATAAAGTTATATTGCTCCCAATGCCACAACCTTCATCCATTTGGTCACAGTCAGTACCCATATTAAGTTAGGAGTAGGCAATATTACCTCAGAAGTAGTTTATTATTGCAAGTAATTACCATTAATTGTTTGGTAAGGCCTTTTGGTGGGCTCCTGGACTGGGGCTGTATGGGCACAGTGCATGCATGATCCATTTCCTGATTTTCTTGTGTACAATTTATCCATGTACATCCCTGATTACTTTTATAACTTTGATTTCTTTCAGATCTAGAAGTTCAAGTCCCACAGTTTGGGAAATTACTTGTGGATATTGCTTATGGAGGTGCATTTTATGCCTTTATAGCAGAAAGTGCCCTGGGTATTGATTTAAATGAATCCTCCCCTGATGTAATTGCTGATATTGCATGGGCAGTGACGACAGCTGCAAAAAAGGTTGTTACGATAGAACATCCAGATAGTGATGACCTAGCATTTCTGTATGGCACTATCATTACAGATGGGAAGGATAAGTGGAATGAGGAACCAACTTCAAATCTTTGTATATTTGCTGACAAAGAGGTAAAGTACCATATATCCGGACAGAATCTACTGTGCCATCTTTCAGTATGATAGAAAACAAAGGGAAACAGGGTTCAGAAGACACACTGACCATTTAAGATCATAGAGGACATACTGTACTGACCATTGCATAACTGCACATTTGGGATTTGACTCCCTACTGGATCCTACATGTTCCATTTTATTCACACGTTTTGACATGAGAAATCTGTTGCTGAAAGTATACTTGACAAGATCTAGGAAAGCCAACAAATGTATGCATGGCTGTAAGGAGTATCCATGTAACTTAAAGGCAATATGCAGTGGCCCCAAAATTTGCTTTGAAAAATCAGCAAACTCTTGCAAATCTCCTCTTATTGCATTACAAGCACCTCTGAAGATGTTTTGAACATAATTGTCACCAGCAAAAATATTGTCACATGATCTGTAAGCCATTCATGAGCTAAAGTGATGGGGCATACTAACTCTGATGGGGGTGACTGCATTATCCTTCTAAGTTTGTGTTCTCTTCTGTATACCTGGATAATAATGAGTAGCCCCCTCAGTGTGCACCAGTTTTTGCCTGGTTGTACAGTAAGAAAGGTATGTGGACATGTAACCAAAATGGCTGTTTTATTCAACAGTGGTAGATTAAGATTCTCTGATAAAAAATCCATTGAAATTATTTGAACATCTTTTACTATGCAGAAGGTATCCCATCAAAGTTTGAACAGTTCTGAAATTTTTCATTAGCTATGTGGAGTTTGCTCAGTGTCAGTATTTCTTTTGTTATTCCTTTATAGATTATCTGTTAGCAACTACCAGCAGCTAGTTTCTACTTTGGTACTTAATGTGGATATTTTCCAAGAAGTCAGTAGTAGCTGCTTCCAAAATAAACCGTTCATGGTATATCAACTTTTCAATTGCCCTTGAAGTGAAAGTTAAACAAACAAAGGATAACAGAAGACATATCTCTTCACAGATTTGCATATAAAGCTCATGTTTATTAATGATGTAGGCACAAAAACAGTAATGGTCTTGTAAATTGGTCAATATTTGATGGATCTTTATGGGAATTGTGGCTATTTTTAATGCTTTTTTCATCAATGGGCTGGTAACATGACCTTAACATGTCCACAGACCTTGAAGCAAAATTGTCCTTCTGCAAGGAAAAGCTAAATGTGATTAATTCTTATGCTGAAGGAAGAGTCCCTGCATAATAGTTTTGCCTGTGAATTTATGTTAAAGTTAAGTTCCACGTAAAATGTTGAAGAAGGATGCTAAATTGTCAACAATGACATCAAGACACCCAAAAATACCTTTTTATGGGGAAATTTCTATAACTCTACTCTTGTCAGAAGTCCCTGGTGCATGGTCAGGTTATTGAGATTTCAATTTAAGATAGATAAACTGAGATGCAAGTACTTTGTTTCAGTGCATGTATTCAAATCATAGTGACAGCTTCAAATTCGTGATTGATCAAAATCTGTTGCTAGCCGCATGAAGTGAAAGCCAAAGAGGGCCACTGTGCAGGCTATTGTTTGTATGGAAACATCAGTACAGCCAGGGGCATAGTAAGCAGGTGGACAGGGTGGACAAAGTCCAGGGGCCAGAGGGTCCAGGGCCCTACCAAAATCAACGAAAAAAGGTTTTGGGTGTTGGACCTAGCAATGATGCTCAGTTTTTGTTTTGGGAGAGTTTTGGATTTGGTTTTGGGGCACCTCACTGCTCCTTGTGCATGGGCCCCAGAGGATCTTGTTACCCCCCTGAGTACAGCCAACTCAAAGGGAATATTGCAGTCATCCAAAACTTACTCTGACACATAAACTAAATGGTACAGATCTGTTCCTTTGGTATTGCAAGTATCTTCCATAATTTTTTAGAACACAGAGGTAGCATTTAGAGGTAAACAATGTGGTTATTTGGCATAAATTTGAAAATTCAGGTACAAAAGTGATGTCATATGATGTAAAAGAGTCTTTAATGAATTTGGATACCTGTAGTTCAGTTTGGGGTGTATGCATTTCCCTTTAATCAATACACTTTCTGTTCTGCAAATTGTGGCCAATGTGCTGTTTGCAATTTAGTTTGAATTCTATTAGCAGCAGAAGAAATAGATTTGACAACTTTAAAATTTTTCGAATCTTTGCTTTGTTTCAGATTGATAGAAGTCCATGTGGTTCAGGTGTTACAGCTCGTGTTGCTCTCCAGTACCATAAAGGACAACTAACCATGGGGCAGAAGCGTGTGTTTCAAAATTGTGTCACAAAGTCCCAGTTTACTGGTATGCCTGTACGTGAAACCATGTGTGGGAGGTTCAAAGGTGTTATAGTAGAAGTGAGTGGTCGGGGGTACTACACTGGAGAGGCTACTTATATTAAAGAGGAAGGAGATATTATCGGCAAAGGATTTCTCATGAGGTGATCTTTGTCATTGTGGTGCCGATCAACTGCAAATTACAGCTGAGATTCCAATTGAGTAATAATCACTTAAAAAGCAGAAATATTTATTTGTTTATGGGTTTTTTTTTTCAGAATTTCGTACTTTTTTAAATTTTTACTCATAAATTTAGAGTTTGTCTGCAAATTTTCCTTTCCATTTCCAAACTGTGGTAGGGGGTTGCTACAGAAACAAGCATAGGGGGCTGTTCCATTATGTACAATGTAAGGTATTGCAGAGGCTGCCAGTCTGAAACATTGACACCCCACTGTCTTTGCTTAGAAGAACTTTCTACATCAGAAAGTTATTCCATAAAAAATAAATTCCAGTACTCACAGGTAAACAGCAGTAAACAAAGTAACAAACAAAGGCTGAAACGAAGTTAACTAACAAAGTAACAAAATCAACTGAAAAAGAAATAAATAGTAAAAATGTTTATATGACAATTAACAGTAACTGTAAAAATATTGAACTCAGTGAAGTATGTCATCATAAACCCCCCACCCCTCCAAAAAAAAAATTATCTTTCAAATAACAAGTAATTTTGTTTCTTGTATATTCTGTATACTTTTTAGTAGGGGCGGCAGCCCCTTGTAGAGCAAAAGAAAGTCGATTTCAGCCCACAAGCACTTTCATATTCAGGGCATATTTATAATCATCAGATTCAGCTACTTACCTGCTAGCCGATTAAATATTGAACAGTCTTTAACTCCCCCAGTCTCTAGAATATGTTTAAACTTTGGCAGGCCCCTCCCTTTCCCCTGTCCGATACAATGTTCATAGCTCCCTTGGCCTATGTAAATATTTCTGTGATCCCATGCAGAAACGTAGAACGATAATAGTACTTAGTGGACTAGACGAAGATTGAAAACTTATTTGAGAAACATAATGCGTCAAGATACAGTAGGACAGTGGTTCCCAACCTTTTTCAATGCCCCTTTTCACCAAACTGGACTGGGAAACGCCCCACCAGGTCTATAACAAATCATCGCTATGCATGAAACGATGTTGAAGTGTGGAGCCCCTCCCCCTCCCCAAGATCTTCTAATGTGGATCCTAGGAAAACGTTCCAGTAGGAGACCAAGGGCAAAAGCCCCCGGAAGCTCTCGGATATTTAAGAAATTGTCAAATCAAGAATAAAGCACTGTAAGTCAAATTTTTACTATCTCCCGATTGCCTAATAACCTTATCTGCGCACTAAAGAAACTACAAAAATTCACCTTAGACGAATTTGTATATAAAATGTTACTAATGAACTGCCTCTTCTTTGATGCTGCAAGGGGATTACATTGTGAGGGAGAAAGAATGACGGTGTTTGGTGGTACGACGCATTGAAACATGTCTGCCACCATGCACCAGGGCCATAGCCTGGCCAAAATCCCAAAGGGGGCAGTTCCTGACAGCCTCCAGTGGCATACCTATGATATTTGGTACCCAGGCGAATCCTCTCTGTGGCTTTGTCAGGAACTACCGTCCTGAGGGAGGGGTGAACGAAGAGGATTCTAACGGGAAGAAATGACATTTTGTAAGATCTCTTTGCAGGTGCAAATTGATGTCCTTGGCAAAGCTTTGAACTGATTATGTGTTTAGAAATTCGCATTAGTGCCCATTTTATTATTTTGTTTTTGTTCGATTGGTGCTGTTTAAGGGCCGGGGTAGCCCACCTACTATTGAGAATTTGAGAAGTTCAGAAATTGTGTATGTTATAAGATGCCTAATTAGATGCAAAATGGTGCTACTTTTAGGAACACCGTCGGTTGATGTGAGCATAGCTCTATTTTTGTCAAAAAGCCTTCCAGATTGGCGTAAAATAAATGGAGCCTTCTGTACTTTGGCAAAGCTGCATCTTAACACTTTTTGAGACTTCATTCTTTTAGAAACCGAGACTTCGTGAATAAAACTTTAACTTGAAAAATTTATTCAGTAAAATCACTTCGTTGGGGAACACATGACTAAAAGGAACTCAAGCAAGTCCATTAATTTCATCATCAAATTAAAGGTTATCATTTGGCTTAATTTTATACTGGCGTGCAGTGCCCGACACCGAGTTAGGAGGAATACTAAAATTCTTCAACGAACAGGCTTCATCTGTATTGTGTGCATCATGCATGGGGAAGGAAATTTTTTTTCGTTTTTTGCGAGTTACCCTCCTAAGAACCTGTCTGTGGCAGGGGTCCGGGGACCTCCCCGGGAAAGTTTTGGAAAAAGAAATCCTGTATATGCGATTTCCCAGGTATATGCGATTTCAAGTGAATTATAGTAATGCTAACAAACGTAATGGAGTGTTTCTTTTTTTGTTGCCTTTAACCAGGAGAAGTGATCACTCGAAGATAGTACCTCCATGCTTTAACTGGGGATCGTTCAACAGTTCCGTTTGAGCTCTCGAACTGTACGTCGTTCGGAGCCTTCATAACGCATCATGGGCGCTGTAAAAGAAAAATGTCCCGGGGGTCCCAAGGACCAAACATTTCCATGATTATCTGCCTAAAAGTCCCAAGATTTCTCAAGGTTGACTAAAACGTAGTCAAACTACGTGGTTGGAACTACTGTATGTAGAAGCATTACGTAGCAATCAAAGAGAAGAAATTTCATTCAGGCTTAAAGAGTTCCATTTGGCATTTACCTCCGTCTGCATGACAAGTACCTGAGAACTTATGTGTAATCAAGGAGGTTCTACAAGGGCAAAAATGTTTGAAATTCAGGGCCGTCGGAAGCCGGGGGGGGGGCTGGGGGCTGCAGCCCCCAATGATTTTGCCATGCATAGTTTTTTAATGCAGTAAAAAACGTAAAAAAAGTGGAAGACGGAGAAATAAACAATGAATATCGTTCTTCAAATTAAATCACCTATCTTTTAATCTATCCGCATTACTAAACAAATGACGTATCATTTTTGTCATTCAGTCAATAAAGTAAGATCGTCTATGAAAGTATTTGAAAATAGCGACTCAGTGTCGTACGTATGATGTTCTAAATTTGACTTTCTGTGTCGTTTTTTTTTTTTTTTTAAATCTAAACGGTCAATGCATGCTGAACTCGCGGAATTTTGCCGTGCTTTATCTTAAGTTACTGATTATTCACAGTGGGGTAACTCCTATGGGCTCGGACCGTGCTGAGCCGGGGTCCCCGACCAAAAGGGGGCCCGCTACACTGATGCACAGAAAAAAGCCAGGCTTATTAAATTCAAGGTTTGAGAAAACTGGGATTGTACCGGCAATATTCCTTGCTTCAGTAATGGAAATGAGCATTGAGTTCATTGGACATATGAGTAATAACAGTAATCAAATTTTCGCGCGCGTTCAGCCCCACCACATGACCGTGTTTACTATCATTACCGTCTCAGGCATATTCGCATTATTCAAAGGTGAGGGTTCTACAATTACGCCGATTGTTCTTGTGCATTGGAGTCATTATGGAGGAGTAGGGCATTGCAAGAATGCA
>WURT03126406.1:0-11624 GCA_009936505.3 Holothuria glaberrima | reverse complement strand
TTCTTCTTCTTCTTCTTCTTCTTCTTCTTCTTCTTCTTCTTCTTCTTCTTCTTCTTCTTCTTCTTCTTCTTCTTCCTTTTCCCTTCTACATTACCTTACAGAAGATGGGGTAACACATTGCAAAAGGTTACGGAGTTTCAGGCATTTTTTTTGCACTTTAGACGTTCCGAAACTGACAGCAATAGGGAATTGGGGATGAGTTGGATCATTATCTCCCAACATTACGCGGATGAAACTTGCCAGAGAAGAACTATACCAGTCCGGGATTCCGGGAGGATCTCCCGTTCGGGAGAAACCCAAGTTCACCCTACTGGGAGCAAACTTATGCAACACGGTGTAAAAAGGCTTGCAATCCTGAAGGAGACAATGTTTAAAAAGACTGAAGGCCAAGCACGAACTTTGCCTCTTAAAACGGTGTGGTGAATGAACCGCCGAGTAGGACCTAGCGTCACGACAGCTATGATAATACACCTACGGGAGACACTTTTAATTCCATTACATTAGACCGACAAACGTGGCAAATCTAGTTCTAAACACCATTCGCCACTGAAACTTTACATAAAGAACACCTGGAATTCTGGGTAAAATAAGCAAAATGGCCTCCTCCGTAACCATCATTTTCCTCGAAGACCGATTGGGAGAAACTAGATTCTTTCGAAAGGTGAAATCTCCAGAAGTGACAACTTTTAAAAAGTTTTGCACGTAATCTGGTAAGGCTAGTAAAAAGATTTTCATTCAGGCATTTTTTTTTCTTTTTCTACGGGTGAGTGACGTACGATACAATTTGTATATTTTACTGTATACGTCCAAGGTAGTACACCAACATGGCTAACTTTAAACAATTTTATAACAATGACTATGTTTTGAATTGCGTGACTCCATATCACTGTTTTTCATATTAGTTTTAATCAGACTGTCTGTTTTGATATTGCAATTTCAATGTTCTTTTAGGGCCTCAGGGAACATTAGCTCAGTATAAATGAGTCACCACTTTATAAATAAAGTCGAAGTAAATAAATAAATGCGCAGCGATCAACGATTTTAGCACCTGTGTTAATGACAGAGCCACATGATTGTGACGTTTAATGGCAGATGTGTGTTAACGTCCTACTAATTAAAAGATGTATGAATTCAAGGATTCTTCAAGTCACTACGGTGCTTCTTTTTTCAGAATTTAATGAAACGAAGATGAAGTAACACTTTTCATCGAAGTAGTTTTTTTTTTGAGATTTTTTTAAGCTTTTTCTTTTCTTTTTTTTTTCCTTTTTTGAGGCATTTACTTGTTCAACTTTTTCTAGAATTCGACAGCGTTGCGTTATTCCCTGAAATTTAAATTACCCCTCCATGGATGCCCATCAATCTTCATTAACTTTAATGGCAAAGTGAAATCGCAAATGACCATAAAGATTATTTTAACAAGAGGGAGGAGAGCGAAGCTTCTGAAGGGGCTCATCACAATTAGCTTCATGTTCGTCCGCACAAAAATGAACTGTAAATTACAGTGTTGACGTTAGGTGTGTATGAAAAAGCATATTAAATTGCTAGTGTCATAAAGGTAGGGACAAGGGTGATCTGGGGGCAAAATTCCTGGAAGGAATATGTTTTCGCTCCATCCAACAATTCCTCGTTTCCTCTGAAAACATGTCAAAACTTTGCGGTAATTTTCCTTAATTTGCACTTAATGTCGCACTAATTGCATCTTAGGACCCTCAGATATTCAAACGTATCCAAAAGGGCAGGCGGTCCAAAAAATTCACCACCCCACTCCCCCTACCTAACTCCCAACTAGATCAGATTCGTACGTCTATGGCTGATGTTGATTGTCTTGAGGTGATTTAGATTATTTGAATGAAACGGTTGATTTTCTGGTATCGGATCTGCCCAAAGCGGTGGATGCATGTCTCAACGTCTACCCCCATTTAGCTCAAAATGTAAACGGTCGTGCCTCTGTATTTTGTTAAAGCCATTATGGACCAACTCCAGAGTTGGCTTTCATTTTTTGGGGTGGGGGTATGTCATGAATGTGACCTTGTCCAAGGATCTGGGGACCGTGCATGGAAGTAAACGTAAGAATAAATTGTAGTATGCCACCTGAAGTCCATTTCTTTTAGCGCAAACCGTGATCACACTTTGTTGCAATCTCCCAATCGTTGGCTAAGATCATGTCCGATTTTTAGCTAGTCTTTTTAACGAAGGTGTTCAAGACAGATAATGTTTAGGGGCATACATGCTAAGTGGTTTGCTATTTTAACTTCGAAAGAAGTGCGCTGGCTTTTCGCTATTCTGCTGCAGAATTGGCGCAATGTGGTGTTGGGTGCAATTACTTTTGTATCTGAAAGTGAAAACACCAACTTTCTTTCCCGTCCTTCCTCCATTGATTTCTACTTGGAAGTTTGTAGACAAGAGACACAGGAAGTTAACAAGCTAGGCTGCTCTTATTTTCCCAGACGTAAGAACTTACGGACGGGCAGGTTATTGCACTACCATCAGTCCTCCTTTCGAAAAAAGATTTTTATGTCCACTGTAAAAAAATAAACCTGTCCACGTGAAAACATCTAGCTCATTTTATCTAAGCACATGGCCGTAGCCTGCGGGGGATGCAAGGGGACAGCTGCCCCCTGAGATTTCCAAATCCTAAATGAAAAATGGCCTTCTTGAAAAAAATACTGAAAATCCTAAAAACTTCATTGTCCTGGTGACGTTTTTAAGCCCTTCAGAGCCTGGGAAATCACATAAAACGATTCATTCTCCCATATTCCCGCAGACGGGTACGGGTAACTCGCACTGCCAATTGAATCTTCCTCATCATTTGTGATACTTACATATATGGCTGAAGTCCATACTGATCTTAAGGCAACTGTTGTTTCCCACACTGTGCCACAGCATACAAATATAATAGCATATAATTACCTTGATAAAATCGATGATCTTTGTATAATAATTTTGTTTCCTCTTTTGTCCAACAGAGTGATTTTACTGAATGCGTTTTTCAAGTTTAATTTTTCTTCTTGAATTCTTAGTTTCTAAAGCACGAAGTCTCATAAATGTTAAAATGCAACTTTGGAGGTCTAGAAAGTGTCATTTTTGACAAAACTAGACTTAACCTATAAACCTCTCACCAACTGATGGTAGTCTTCAAATAGCGCACTAAGAAGATACGCACCAATACTTCGGCTGAGGCATTTTACCGTGTCAGGCCATAGCCAAAGAACCCTTAATAATGAGAATTTCTAAAAAAATAATCATTTCAAAGCTTAGTATTTTGTATCCAAGCAACCGTACAAAGGAAAAATTTTCTTAAAGGGGAGGGGCCTTAGACAACACCCCTCCCTTACACTCAGCCAAAAATAAAAAATAGAAAAGGCACGAATTGCAAACATGTGAGCAGTTCAACGCTTTCCTAAAAATAGCATCGTTTTGCACCATGGCCATCTTACATATAGAAACACTTCTCAAAGAGTAGGTTTGGTCACCCCGGCAATAATACATGAATAGAAAAAGACACTTAACAATGAAAATTGCTTAACATATAGTAGGTTAAAGCTTTGTCAAAGACAACCCAAATTTTCATTGAAGCGACCTTACATAATTGTCACGTCCGCCATTTAGACGTCTCCTATAAGACAGCCCCCATGGAGGCAATGGGTGATATTAAAGAAAGGCTCCACCTAGTTACCAATCACCCTTTAGGTATGCTACTGGACGCTGTCATGCACTGCCCTCTAGATAGTTCGCCCAGGCTACGTCCCTGCGGCAAATTCGAATAGTGACAGGACCGAGATGTTAACCATTTTTGTGAAACTTAATACATTGACGTTTAACTATCATCTTAGCCACCTCCAATTAATCTTCACTATGACCTATCACTTGTGTGAGGATAAAAATTCGAGAACGTTAAGAGTTTACAAACCACAAGTTACACTCTTTAAATACGAGCAAACTATCCCTACTAAGTCCCTCCAATCGTTCAAATCTAATTAGTCCTATTGTCATGCTTATGCTAATGCCCTTTGAATATGCTAGGAAGGAGATAGAACGACCAAATCTTTCAGACATGTATGCATTAGAAAATAATTTAATTCATTTCAGGCACCAATTAATTGTTCCTATTGTAAAGTCTCTGTTGACTAGACCCTATGATCCCCTCGTTTCTTTTCTAGGTAATCCAAATAAAGACAAAGGTCATTGTTTATGCGTGCTTTGAAGTGAGTTTTGTTCCACCCATGACCAAAATTTTGTCAAGATTTTCATTAAAACGACAAGTAATGTACTGCAATTGTGCCCCACGATTTAATGCGTTATCTGCTGGAAACATTGTTCAATCCTATATACATTTCTCTGTGTTTCCAGCGAATTTTGCCAACATTAAAGGAAAGGTTTAAGCAAAATAAAATTTCTATATGTTCCAGAGGAACAAAATCTACACAATTTCGTGAAACTTCCATTCAAATCGGATATGTATTACTCGAGATATCAGCAAACGAAGTTACTACATTTGTGACCCAAAGTGAGCTTGAGGCAAGCAGGGGTTACATCACTTCCTCACATTGATAGGGAACCTTTTTTTTTTCAGTTTGTTATATTGACCTTGAAGATAATTGGGATAGGACCTCGTCATGGGGAATATGAAGTTTGTAATTTTTCCATGCCTCTCATGCAATCACATATCAATAACATGGGATTGTTGAGGAGAAAATTGCTTGTAAAGTTTAAAGAACAACAAAAGACTGTTCATTAATGTGAGGCAATGACGTCATGTGTGTTTACTTCAAGTTCACTTTGTGTAGAAAATGGGACAACTTTTTTCACTGCTGATATCTTGACAACCACACATCGGATTCTAATGGAAATTTCATCAGATTGCTTAGAATAAGTACCCCTTTAACATATTCAAACTTGATTGGAGCTTACACCCTTCTTTTAAGAAACATATTCGGAAAGTAAGTGGTACGAAATCCTGAGCTGACTTTAATAAATGACATTATGTGTGACGAATAACGACGAAAGGTTATATTTCAATTTTTTGCATGAGGGCTGGCAAAGAAAATTGACGAGTTCAAAGTAAGGGGTGTGTCTTCTCATTGTTATTTTGACAATGCATCACTGATCCTAGTTCATCTGAGAATTTCGATAATTTGGCAAGATTACTGTCGGAAAAGAACATTGTTGCGAAGGGTTTAAAGAACTTTTGTATTTCCTTCCGAATACCTCCCTAACACCTCCCTGCTATAACGTTTGTTAACATGACTTAACCGTTAATTGAACAGAATAAATATGTCACAGTTTTGTGTAATGCCCTATTTGGAAAAAGTCTCGAACCTGACTCTTTCTTTTAGGATACACTGTAAAAGTGCTTGGATCAATTTGACCCAAAACTGGATCAGGAGGGACCAACTTTAAATATTGGGTCAATAATGACCCAAATAAGGCTACATCTGACCCAAATTGGGTTAAAATTTGACACAAAATGTTGGTTCAGTTCCCTAGTAACCCAAGTATTTTAAGAGTGTAGACTTATACAACTTTCTGTTGACTTAGAAATGAAACCAAAGACATTTTAAAATTTTGTTCGAAGTTTACTAGACTTCTTAAGCGAATGCCTCCTTCCTTACCGAAAAAGTAAGTTTAAAATTTATAATTATAAGGACGTTGTTTTATTCCCTTCCGACAAATGAAAGCCCTTTTCTTTAACGTGATTTTACTCTGCAGCGATAAAGTCGTAACAGTGAATTTTACAGTGGCGTATTCAGGGGACATTGAATCATGCCTGATACCGAATTTTTTAGCACGTAAGTTTTAAATTGAAAAGTTCACTTCAAAGGTAGCATATGTGGCACCAGATTATATGTAAAGACACCTAATTTTTCAAAAAATTTCAAGGGGAAGGGGGACACCTCCTCCCCTTTGACCGTTCCTCTAGGCCGGCGATCGCACAATATACTGCATGGCCCCCTGAGAGAAATCCTGGCTACGCCAGTGGGCCTTTAAACCAAGTCTTATCCTTAAACGAAGTAGTTATCGAAGAATATAACAGACGTATTACATAATACATCTTGCCATGTCTTGCTTTCTTCAATTAGTGGTTGCCATGACAATAATGCTTACATCGCACGATTGTTCATTGTCATATCTAGCAGCAGTAACGATCACGACTAGGATACTTTTCTCACCTGTTAATTTGACGACCCATCTGTCATCGATGACGCAATTGGAAGACTTAAGCCTTCCGTGGTAGACTTTATTTTGATGAAGATAATTCACGCCCCTTGCAATGTCGTTGCAAAATGAAAATCTGTGCAAAGGTAGAGAAAAGTCTTGCTAGTTGTAGCGTTTTTATGTATAGCTTCCCTCCTTGTCGGCTGTATTGTTCTTAACATAGCTACTCTCATTTCTACCTTAAGTTGACACAACCGTATTTTCTGTTCCTGACATTATAACAAACAAATTCAACGGATGTCATGAACCAATCTGTTTCTTTTTAAGCACCTCAAAGTATGTGTATTTCGCAAATCTGGTATGCGCAATATTTAAGGAGGAAGATTTTGTAGATGAAAACACAAGGGGAAATTAAAGTATCGTGCATGTTTGGATGGATGTTCATTCTGGGCCATTCTGACACCAAAACCACGAACTAACTTCTTTAATTATCAAAATCTTATGGGGAAATATTAGAAATATTTTACGTTCTTGCAAGAAAACTGTTTCCCTAAGACAACAGCAGGTTCAGGAGATAAGTCAATTTATTGCCCTACCTCCTAACATTCTCCGTGAGCGATTTATTATTGACTCGTTCTGTTTGAGAAAAGTGGGCGAACACTAGATAACACGACGTAAGTATGGTACTAAAACGTGTTCAACAATACAAAAGTATTGTTCAGTCAACAGGTCAAGCAACAGCCTCAAAAAGATTTCCTAGAAAACTTCTTGCAACTGTAAATACCTGTCATGTATGGCTCACGCTCAAAGGTATATTCGGAAACTAAGGTAAATATCCTTCTTAGGAAATACCTTCTAGTGCCTCGGTCTTGCCTATTGCTATAGCCAATAATCGAGTCACGTAGGTTGAACTGTTTCCCGCTCTGCTGTCTGCAAGTTGGTAACTTTCTACTAACAGTGAGGGTCGATCAGATCACACCGCGATGAATGATGGGACGGTTTGCTCTCCGTCGACCTCTTCTCGTTAAGGTACACTTAAGATCACCATTCAAAATTGTTAGATTAAGATATCCTTAGCCAAATCTAGTCGGCAGTGATTTAGAAAATGTTGATCATGCCCTTTGTAACAAATTGTGGTCAACCTGGACCTACCTGAAACTCCAGTTCAAAGGAATATCTTCATTTAAAAGAACATCATTTAGCGCACCTTTCGGACAGTACTCCGTACAAATGGCTACATTTGGAACCACAATACAGCCACCGACAAATTTACATACATTCGTATGAATTAAATCTCTGTAGCAAAAAGAAAATACAAACGAAACCGTTCCGTTATCAATATTATCGGACTTTGAAGACAACTTCCAAATCATCACTAAACAGTTACAATAAGATATATCAAGTAAGTAAAGGAACAAGTACTATCCGTAGAATGCCTTTTCACCTTTATTATTCCTAGTTATGAATTACAACTTGGTTAAACTGCCTCGTAAAGCATTGTTCAGGATAAGGTGCAAGTTACAACCAAGTCATAAGTGTTACAACCATTTCAATACATCTTACAAATCTTAAAAATTTCGTCTTATTGCCCTACAAGTAGGGCCGGATTTAAGCATGGGCTAGCGGGACAGGTGCCCAGGGGCCCCCACAAAACGGGGGCCTAACAAAATTATATTATGGTATTTTGGGGAGAGAAGTCCAGACTGAGTTCCTTTCGTGACTTGCGCCATTGTAGTCTTGTTGAGAATTGTAGTCGAAGGAGGCCCCACATTAGTTTGCGCCCAGGGCCCCCAAAGGTAAATCCAGCCCTGCTTGCAAGTACCTTTCATGACGTTTTGCCTCTGGCATAAAACATGTGTAAGGAAAGCCAAAGTGTTGTTTTACATGAATCAGTTACTTAAGTAACAACTATATTAGGCTACATATATTATAACTGGAATAGCATATCTACTGGCACTCACCCCTGCTGATGCTACAGTACCTGTTCAGCTCATCTTGAACACAAACATGTTCCACACTTAATAATAAATACCCAGACTCCATATCACATGTATTTCTTCCTCCCTCCCTCAATCCCTCTCTCCCTTCCCGTCCCTTTCCTCTCCCTCCCTCCTCTCCCTCCCCCATGAAATTTGAAAGCAACAAAAAAACGAAGTATTGGATGAAAATTTTATACACCATCCATTTGAAGTTTAAAGGCCACTAAGAAGTGCTAATTTGTGTACATTCACATTTTAATGGAAATTATTCCATGCCTTGAGTGATCAAATATCACCATCTCTTCACTACCACTCCAGCTAGACCAGGGAAACTAACTTGTGGTGATGAGCTAAATAGCAACTCTATGGATGAACAATGACCCCACTGTATGCAATGTCCTCACACAGCAAGGAGAGCTGTGTAATAGGTACTAAAATTACTCAAGGATAAGTAATTAGCTGACTGGGAACTCATGGTGTGTACACAGTGGACACACTGGACACTGACAACTACTAGAATATATACTAACAATGCCTAAGACTAGAAGTCAAAACAAAGTAACTGGAAGCTTGTCTCATGCAGACTGTTGCATTGAGGCTGTTTCTTTAAGCTAATAGACCATGAAAAATATCCAAAATGGCCCAAAATTACCACTTCTCTTGGGTTTATCATGTAGCTAGGAAGGAAATGTATTGCCATCATAACATGACATCTGTCATCATAATATGACATCCGCACATCAAATTTCAGAAAAATCCACTGGCAATTGCAGAAGCTCAAGCCTTTTGGAACGAGACAGAAGTTTTCAGTGAGAAAGACATTTTCTCACCCTATAGTGTAACATAAACTCTATCTCCACTTCGTGGGTGGAGCTAAAAATGAGCTATGCATTAATAACGGCCACTAGAAAATCTGCTGACTTCAATTTGGATGGCCCATTGTCCATTGTAAGATCTACATTTTTACATTTGCTTGACTTACACCCACGGCTAAGCTACTTCAAAAGATAATATGTCATATCAGAGGAAGCTAACAACGGTTTCTCGCATTTGCACGAGTTACTGTTGGTATTCGAACTCGAAAGACGACCAATAGCACCAATCGATACGTATGTGCTCTCAAGTTATGAGACTAAACCATACGACACAAACCTAGAAAAGGCCTACAAAGCGCAAACTCACGTATTTTGGTTTTAACCGGACAATCACCAGTTGACGACTAGAAATTTTACTTTTAAAATGGCGTCAAAGAATTAGGAACATCGTCGAGGAAGGTATTACAGGAGTATGGGTCACATGACTTACCATATTACGTAATATGAGCAACGAATGCATGATGTATTGACTGTCCTAAATTTCTCCTGCAAACGTCACCTACCTAGTTTACTAAGAGAGTAGTATTGAGTAACCAATCACATTGGAAAGGGGAAATTTTAAACCATGCAGTGATTACGTTTATACCCAAATTACAAACAAAAACACAGGAATAGCCAAGTATATAGCAATAGCCACCGTACTCACTAGGCACTAGCTTTTTATCCACTGCTTCCTCTTATACATTCTATTTAACGATTATATAACAATGCACCTTGGATAGAACGGGATATGATGCTTTACTTGCAGGGCCAATGCGCACTATATCAGAAGATTTTTTATGACTGGTTAACGTTACCCCTAACCAATCCCTAACCTTAACAAAGGATACAATCGATACAATACAATACCATCAGCCAATCAGAAAATATCTTACGAGACAGTGCGCACCAGCCGTACTTGAAATGAAAACTTTTTCTTTTACATCCTTGTCCACAAAAAAGTTACAGGAAGTTAAAGGTTTTTCTTTGAAAACTGGCACTCTGTATCAATCACTTTAGGAAATTTCAATCTCCGCTGTACTGTATGCCATGACTAGGGTTTGACTGTCTGCCGGCGGCATTTTTTATGAGGAAAGAAAGAAGAGTTGTCAATATTACTAAAGAAAATTAACACCACTCACCTCATTTGCTTGACTTCTCGCCTTATTCTTTTATCAAGTGTGAATGAAGTTTTGTTTATTTTCTTTATTGCAACTGGTCGCCCGTTACTGTAAAAAGAAACAAACCTTATTGTGAAAGGGAACCCTCAGCGCATACTTGAAATTAATGAAGCTATTAAATATGAAAAAATCATTTTCAATTCACTGTATAGAGAGCAGAGGTTTTCCATCGGTCTGACTTCACTAGACTGCAAGTGTCTCTGTTCATAGGAAGTCAAGATCGTCAAGAGTTCGTTATTGGCGTTACAATTATATGTATTGTATGGAAAGTGGACGGCCAACATGGTAATGGGTAACATGCTGAGTGCATAAAAAATCTGTACAATCATAAAATAAACATAGTATTTTCAAGAACATTCTCTCTTAACCATTACCAGTGATATCCTACTAAACATTCTTAGGCCGTGTACATACGGTACAAAGACACGCCACCATACAATTACGTTCTTTGTACTGTTTGTGTAACTCTAAAAGGCAATAAGCTACGATTCTGTCTGAGAAAGGGAAATGGTAGTTTACCGAGGCCTGTCGTAAAGTTTTGAACATTTTCACGACGTTTTTGCATCGAACCATTTTGATTAACAGGCAATAAAACTTCTTCAGGTTGCGGCATGTTATTACGATTTATCTAACAGTTGTGTGCGATGTAAGATTTCGTGGCGTGTCTTATTCTAGTGAGTCGTGCCGCAGCACAAGCAATAATTGTCAAAGTTCCCATCATGCATGTCCTACTTCAATCATTCTAAACGGAAATGTTAAAAATCTTACAAAATCCCTGTTTGTGTAAAAACTTGTTTAGCGGTTGCTTGTTGCGCGAAGCCTGAGGACACACCGCCAATTGAACTATTCTCTACATTGACGCTAATAACGCTGCCCAGAAAACCACGAAGACCGGCATCTGTTAGATAAAAAGAGAACGGAAATCTAATAAGAAACAATTTCAAAGTACAATGTTTTAACACCTGGTCGACAACATTTTACTCGTGAAGACTTTTATGTGAATTTGCACAAGGTTTTTACAACCCCCTACGCTGTTACACTGAGCAGTATTTCAGTATTATCTTACATTTTCCTTCTTATTAACTAATGTATACACCATAGGCAGGGGCCATAAAACACGTGTTATTACTGTAAACGAGAACAGTTTCAAACATTTTTCTAACTATTGCTTGATAAGCGAATGCATTTATTTCACGACACTCTTATCTTACAGGTTTGTCCTTTGACACATATTGGGATGCACAGCTTTCATAAAAGTCTTTCTGGAGTTTCATTGCGTTGTATAGCGGCTATTGTATAACACCTTATTAATTTCTCTACATCTGATTGGAGGACTGATCGTCACGTGCCATGGGTTATTCGGTACTATATAACACATTGTTAATTTCTCTACATCTGATTGGAGGATTGGTGGTCACATGCCATGGGTTATTTCGTACTATTGCACGGCCGTG
>WURT03126395.1:1540-11624 GCA_009936505.3 Holothuria glaberrima | reverse complement strand
TTAGATGCCCTTTTATAATGCAAAAGGAAGCAAAGGAAAATTTTGGTAATAGTCAAAGAATATTTCTGTGCACTCCAAGGCACGTATTTTGACAAACAAAACTATCCCGAATAGAAGGCAGTAAAGAAGCCAAAAAGAGGGGACTTAAGGAGATTTGTTGACAACGTATTCTTCTCTTAGAATAATCTCCTCTTTCATCCATAACAAAAAATTAGAACTCACTAAATTATGGACATTTTCCAGCCATATATGATTAGGTCCAAAAATATCCCAAAGATAGCACCATTTTGCATCTAATCAATTATACTAACAAAAATTTCTCAAAGGGGAGGGTCCCCTCCCCTTAGACCCCTCCCCAGGACGGCATCTTTACGAAGTGACAAAGGAAGGATTCTCATTGCTGTGCGCAAAAGCAGGACACATGAGGTGCAAATTACGCAGACATGAGAGTTTAAACTAAGGGAGGATTACGACATCATCGGTGGTGCCCCCAATCACGAAAGTCTGGCGGCGCCACTAAGTGTAATAACGTCTTCGTGTAGGAAAAACAATTATTTCCTATGTTATTTTTTTTGTCGGTCTATTATCATATGTTCTGAGCATTGTCAATGACAATGATACGTTACCACCGTTTCCTTTTAACAGTTTGACAATTGACTGTTGTAAAGCTTATAAGTGTTTGACCTCTTTAATTAATGAAAAAATGCGTAACTATTCATTCATTAATTTGTGCATTCTCTCCAAGTTGATGGAACTGAAGAAACGAGATGGGAAAAAAGTTGGTTATCTTGTTCGCCTACATGTATAGCGGAAGTGATCATCTTTAAAATGAAAAGAGCAGAAACAGATCATTAAAATTTGCATAATGTTTCACTAAATTGCGTCGAAGGGCCCTTAAATATCCAAAAATTTCCAAAGGGGAGGGGGACAGACTCCTCCCCTAGGACGGCGGTTCCAAACAACGTTCAGCACCCACCGAGTCGAAAAAACACAGCTTACCCCAAGCATTTGTAACAACACACGAAACAGAGTTCATAAAGCAATTTGAAATCAAAATTATTCTCTCAAAATTGTAATTTACTGTATGAAATGTTCGCACTTGTAAATTTCTAAAACATGAGATATAAAAAAATTGGAATGGTTAAACGCAACTTGAAATACCTAGAAAGTGCCATTTCCTGCAATTTGGGATGCATTTTTTGTCAATATTTTCTCGGTACGCTCCGCGCCAACTCATGGTGGCGCTCCGCTTAGATAGTGTCGGGGCATATTTTGGTTCCCCCATAAATACAGTCCTGGATAGGTCCCTGTCTATAGTTGTGGCTTTTCTCATGTCTTTCATTTCAAAGACCTCATCCAGAACTAAGCGATTAGTTAGTAACAGCTTTCTATAAACTGCGTCCTTCAATACGTTTCCTCCATGTCCTGATCGTGTCATGTTCAAAGTAGAGGGTTCTAGTGGCAACTCCCTCATCAAAGTTTCAAAGAGTTTCTCTTTATCAAAGTGCCGTAAAACTGTTAGGTTTGCCAAATGGGGTTTTCTTTGGTCTGATATGTTTTATCAAAAGTCGCAAACAAATTATTTTTACACAGGAAAACATTTTGTGAGGTAGAGTGTAATGTTTCAATTAAATAACAGCATGGGTCGTAAGAAGACTTGCTCAACCCATAAACACGCCATATGATTAGGGCAATCGGGAGTTGTTTTTACACCGTAAAAGGCCCACTAGATGGGTCACACGAAAAGTTTCAGTACGCTCATTTTGCATGTACCTGCTATATAAGGATAAAACTAGTATTAAGCATAGCTTTAAAGGGACATGTCGGCGATACTACTTTACCAGGCTCGTATCCAGGGGTAACGTTGGGCGGTTGAAAAAGAAAACCCTCTCTCATAAGTTGCTATACTCTGGGTTTGTCAAAGCTCAGGTCATGTCCAAGGGTTAAAAACTTGCATACGCGGATTACCATTGCAAAATTCTATACCTGGCCTCATCCTTTGTTTACACAACTACTTCAAAAAAGGAGGTAGACTAATAAGAGTTAGTGCTGGAACGAAAAAAAAACGCAGCCAGGGCACTCGCCAGGCAACGATTGATGGCCTAACCGGTCTAGCCTCCAGCGGCACACTATTACCGCCTATTGAGGAGGATTCAGTTAGTGAGGTGGACTATTTTTCAAAAGCTCTGGATACTGCCATCGGAAAGATCACTAGTGAACCGAGAAAACTTTGACAAGATTTTGGCAGAGCCATTGGTGAACATAAAAAACTACCGTAACCGATGCAGTCAAGGCCAAAAACGAAGCCTGAAAAGTAGAATGCATCTTACTTGAATCAAAATCTAGCAGGCTGGAGAAGCCACGTGATGATCACAGAGGATTGATTAAAAGACAGGAACGTTTCTCTTGTCGGAGCAACTTATACGTATCGTCGGTGTGCCTCAGCAAGAAAGTGGACACTGCATCAAAATTGCAAAAGATATGTTTATTAAGGTGGGAATCACCTTTTGTAAAATCGAAAGGGCTCATCGTGACGGTAGAGTGATTTTCGTTGCCTTATTCAACTCGTTTCCAATAAGTACAATAGGCTTATGTCCATTTATTTTGAATACCGGTACTTTACAGATTTGCAAGGAGAACTTTACTCCCCCGAATCCTCTAAGAGACAGGGCAGAACCAAGCACCAGAACAGTTATCATAAAGTGGTGACGTCCAAAAAGGAGTATATACGCACTTTCATTTCATAATTCAAAAAAATTTTCATAGCTATTTAATACCAGAATTTTCTGCTTGCTGCATGCGTGCACCAAGGGTGGCCTCAGAGTGCACAAGACACCCTATTTTCATTTCTTGCTTTTCTTGTCATCAATATAATTTTAAGGCATCCAAAACCCAAGGAACCTCTTTCAAGGGATTCTTTTTACTAATTTTCCCGGCTATCTCCGGATCTGCAGCGATAAATGCACCTTTGATGCTGTAATGTGAACGCTTCAACTCAGTGGCATACCTGAAAGTAGTTGTTTCAACGTTTATTCCTATTGGAAAGCATGAGTTGATTTATCTTTAAAGCCCGATGCAAACCTTAACATGATCTGTCTCCTCACTCACAATCTCCCATTCACCCCTCCAATCTCCCAATCCCCGAGCCACTTGATTGTTGATGCTAGTAAGGCTGGCAAAATGGTCACATAGGGATTTCAATTTTGTGGTCTGCTCAGTGCACATCCAAAGCCAGTTGGAGATAGTTAAATGTTCATTCTAATGGTCACAATTTTGTTAATAACCCAGACCTTCCACGGATTCGCTCCCAGACCCCCGCTGGAACATTGTTCATGGGTCCCACCTGGGCTCAACGCCTACTGGGGAGCGCTTCGCGCAGCACGTTCAGTCTTTTATTTTGGTGTGCCCTTGGGTAGAACGCCCCACTTCGAAAAGTCTAGCGGCGCGACTGGAGGGAGGAGTGGACACAAAATATTTGCATTCCCTTCTCCAAACGTGGGAAGCATGTCCACGTACCCCAAGTCGACGAACATTCATAGATTATCCCCAGCTAACATAGACTATTGAACTGTGATTAAAATGTAAAAGTTATCACCCTGTAACACAGATGTAACAGTTGATAGTACAAGTGTACAACTGGAAACTTAATATTTAGCATTTAGTTCGCCAAAATATTGTGTTCAGGGCTGTATTGCAATTTCAGTGGAATGAATTTAAAATCCCACAAACTTTGAAAGGGGGAAGTACTACTCATGCTCATTTTCAATGTAAGTTTTCACATTCTTCTATTTACTGGCATAGTCCCTGACGTCATGATTTTAGAAACTTCTGATTGGTGAAAGATGGTTCCTTGCCACTTCAACTGGGATCTTGAGGATAATGTTGCCGTGGACTCCACAACAGTGGTAAACAATATCGACAGTAAGATGGAAAATGCAAAAGAATCACATAGGAGAATGTCGTCCTGTGTTTTTGCTTTTTCGAGGTTACTTGGGGGTTTCCATAATGCTGGGGTAAAATCAAATCCTGAGAAAACAATGCATTTCATGAAGAAGCAGACTGAAGCGGAAGTATTGATCGATGACGAAGAAAGGAGGGCTTACGCAGTCGTATCTTTGGCAAATCGTCTTTGGGTTCTCCTGAGAAGTTTAAAGTTAGTTCAGAGTCAGAAATAAGAAAGAGGGAAGAATCTTTAGTAAGCAAATTGGAAAAGAACTGGCAAAGTGGAGTTGACCGAAAATCTGATAACTTCGATGCCTGTTTGGAAGTTATGGCGGCATTTGCATTGTCTCGTTTTGGACACAACAAATACAAAGAGGCAGAGAGTCGATACAAGAAAGCTATCGAACAGAACTCGAAACAATCCGAGTGGTTTCAAGTACTTGGAGAGCTTGTTGGGCGCCAGGCTCGCCAAAAGATGCAGCCCTCCGTAGAATGCTACAATGATATGGACGAAGAAACGCGATGTTTCCAGAAAGCGTTGGAACTGGACCCAGAAAATGATTCCGCACGTTGCGACCTAGCTCTTGTGTTAGTTAGGAAGAATGACAAGATTCAAGACGTGAAAGATCTTAATCGCCCTTACTAAAGATTTTTCGTGTGCAGTAACCATTAAAAAGGGAAGATTTTATCGTCGTCAAAAAGACTTTCAGAAAGGGTTAATTGTTCTTACGAAAGGTACTAAGTTACAAAATCCAAGTTCTAAGCTGTTTTTCAGATTTCTCTTATCTCCGTCTGCTTCCCAAGCAGGATTTAAGAAAAATTAAGAACAGTAGAGGGAGCACCTAGAAAAAGAGATCGAGTACCTAGACAAATGCATCTAGAGGGAACCCAGTCACTCTTTTGCTAAAATGAACCAAGCGAGGAATTTTTCGAAATCGAGGAGGAATACAGAAACAGAACAATATTACCGTAACATTTTAAACTAGTGCAACTCTTCCCAATGATACGTTGAGTCCCAACTTACATTTGCCGAGTTTTCCACCATTTCCCATCGAGGTCGAATTCCTTAGGGGCCGCAGATTTGTACAAAGAAGTGGTTAATATTGGGGCTGCTATCCTACGAGAAATAGACCAGGATGACAATGCTAAAGTTGCAGGCAAAGACGGTTTCCTGGAGAAGGCAATGGAAAGGGTCAAGAATTTTTATTTGAATCAAGAAGAAGGCTCACGAAAGATAGAGGAACTAGAGGAAAAATATCAAGCCTTGGTATCTGAGTCATGAGGTTGACGAATGGTTATAAAAGTGCGGGCCTTATCTCAAAAATTGTTATAACTAGTTATTTACCCACTTGTGAAATTTAAGTATAAGCAACACGATTTCATCGACTGGATGCAGATTTGTTCACTTCAGTTGTGTTTATGTCAATGATATTATTTGCCACTTCAGGGAAACATCACTGTTTATACCTTTGCAAAGACAGTAATTCCGGTAGAATGAAGAAGGCTAATATAAAGCATCTGTCTAAGATATGTCGTGGGATGAAAATGAGAGAGGAAATCAGGTATATAGCGGTTGTCTGACTTTATACTCTTCAGAGGCAGTGCAACAGTGCGTGGCATGTAGACTTTTCAGAGTTTCCTATTGTCGCCTTCTTGTTCCCATGCCTCACACCCACGCAAAAACAGCAAATACCCGAAGCTGCCATGCAATTGACCCTCCATAGTTTCCTCTTTCCCCTGTTTCCCCACTTAAAGTTCCTGGTGCCGTCAGTGCCCCATCTCTACGGAAACTCTCAGAGAAGAAATTAGCACCAAAGAGTTTAGAATCAGCATTGGTGTCAGGATTGGTCCGAGAGTGAGTGGTGGAGTTAAATTCCCCGACCAACGCGAAAAACTTTGGGCTTTAATTGAAAAAATAAAAATTTTGTGTTTTTATTCAAGAAAATTATAAAAGCGTAGGTTGTTATCGATTAATATTTAAAAAGTTTGGATTTTGCTGGAGAATTTGCCCTCTACGAGAACCGATAACATGAAAACCTGTCGGGACGATGGGTCCACTCATTGGGGATAACATACTATCATATTCAGTGAGCTCTTCGAACGAAATTGAAAAATATGCCTAACGGGGAAGGGGGCTTTGCCGACTGGGGCATGGCGGCACCCCGTTCATGGTAGCATCCCGTTTAGGATTACGCTAGTATGCACAGATCCAAAAATTGTGTCAACACTCAAAGGTTACCTTTTGAACTTTACACAGAAAACGTTTATTTCAAGCATTGTATCTGTAGTCAAGTTGATTAGAGTATGTGGATCAATTGAAGTTTGAGATAATTACGTGTGCATTCCTTAGTATTCCCGTTTCCTGTTGGACATTAACAAAACTTGGTATTTCATGACACCTGGGATAATTGATTTAACGTTATTCATCAATGACTGAAATTTCTCCAACTGTCTGTCAACGTGAACACCTAATTCTGTTTTGACTTTATAAATCTTCACTCTTATTGATAATGCTACTGCATGAATGTTATATTCATGAAAACGTAGCCCACTTATTCACCACTCTTGTATTTTACATGGCACTACTGTGTCTTCTTATTTGATTATTCGTTTCCTCACTTAATGTGCATGTACCCATTTTAGGTCTTAGAACACGTTGAATTGTTTGTATCTGTTTTATGAGCTCTTGTTTTCAACCAATTTCCATTTTATTTTTACGATTGACTGAATAAATATCAGTCAATCAATCAATAACTATGTATAACTTTATTTCCTTGTTTCTGTTTATTTCTCATTCATACTAGAAATCCAGAGACATAGCTGGAGTTTGCTGACTTATTAAGCGAAGGCACATTATCATTTTACACTTTCTTTATGACCCAAAAGTAGGAAGCTATTCTCGACTTGGGCCGGTGGGGGACTGAGCGTTGATTTGGAACGCCGTCCTAGGGAGGGTCTAAGGGGAGGGCTGTTCTTCTTCCCTTTGGAAATTTTTCTTTATATTTCAGATGCAATTTGGACACTTTTAAAGAAAATTCCTGTATTTTGTTTTTCATTTTTTCAGAGAAAACAAACAAGGGTCTTCGTTCTTGAATTGATGGGGTGGAAGCATACTCGCGCCTGACAACAGTTTACTGGGGATTTAACTCCTCTTACCCACTGCCTCCTACCGTGGTTTAGAAACATCTTATTTCTCCTTGAACATTTTTTCAGATCACTTGCAAAAACTTCTTTAATGACTTTCTAGAAGTTAAGTTAGTGTCTGCACGATCATGATAAAGATAACGTGTTATCTTGCATTAATTAAACAATTTTATTACAAAAATATTGTTACATGGTAAAAAGGGTTACTAATGCTGTAGTGTGTTTATGCTAATTCAAATGAGGTTGTGGACTGCATTTCACGTTTGTTATTCACTTTTAAAAAAATGCCTTTGTCTATTCTTTATCTCCATTATTTGAATATTAACATATTCTGGACTGTTTGAATTATATCGGCAGTAGAGATGTTGACTGTCCTCAAATATTGCTTGTGATAAGGGAGCTATTTTCCTTTACAAAAACCCTGATACTCGGAGCTAGGGAAGAGGCGACCCCGGAAGCCTCGGGAGTTGTGGGCTTTAAAACAAAGCACCGTCAATTTATAGCATCAAATGTGCACTAAACAAAACACAGCAATTTAAATAAGTGTGATCACTTTTTGACTCAGACCAAAGGCCCCTGATCGTTTCATAAAACAGCGCGGTGGTTTGAGATGGTAATGAAAAAGATTCACATGGGTGGACGTAATGTAGTTTGTAATCTTGGTGTGATTTTGATAGGTACATAAGAAGCGTAACCAGAGTGAGGAAGGGGGTAACTTCTCCCCCTTCCCGGAGAAAATATTGGAGATAAATCGGTGTAAAACAAAAACAAGGGAGAGAAAGCAAAAATGAAATCAAAAAGGAAACAAAAGAGAAGAGGAAAAGAAAAAGGAAGAAAGAATAAAGGAAACAAGTTAGAAAACAAAAGAAAAGAAAAGAAAATGAAAGGAAGGAAATAGTAGGCCTACAGGTAGTACTGAAGAAAGCAGGCCGAAGGAGGGAAGGACTACGGGCGTAATAAGGGGATAGGCTGGGAGTGATGGGAAGGGTAATTAGGGCTAGGGGCGATGGAAAGGACGGAACGGTAAGGGGAAGGAGCCTGACAGATTGAAGGGTAGAGAAGTCAAGACTGGGACGAAGTTAGCCCGATGGACCGAGTCAAGCTGGCTTTGTAAGGGAAGGATAGTACAGAGTGAGGGACGGAGGAAAAGAGATGGTTTATGATAAAAGTTAAGCGGTGTAGTATTCCCAGTTAGCACCACTCTGCGGCTCGCCACTGTTCTGCCAGCCGACGGGGAAATGGCCAGCTTTACTCATGCGGTCCGTCAGCAGAAAATGCTACAGAAATACAGACAATATATGTAATTTTTCATTCATTGATATATGAACTGTTTTGACCATCATGAAAAACATTTTCTTTCTCAGAGAATTTTGTCATCGGTCCTACATAGAATCCCTTTCGGTTAGAAAAAAAAAGATAGCTTTTTCCGTCCACGTTCTCCGACGTGTTGAACACTGGGTCAGGCATTGCTATTATGGCTCTTTTTGGAAAATGCCCACATGAAAATTTAAAAAAAAAATCGAAAGGCCATTTTCTCTTTGCTATTTTCGCGTGTACATGAATACTCACAGAATTTCTCCATTCGGAATTTTGGTCCTTGGCCCCCTGGTATTTCGAGTTTATGACAGGCTCATGAAACCCCAACCGAAGCGGCGCCCTAAGCAGTGCTTCAATTGATGTTTGGCATACTTAAAAAGCGTTGGTGCTTGAAAGGCCGGGGTAGCCTGAAACCCGTGGTTTAAAGCAGGTGTGTGAGGGCTAAATTCCAGTCAAAGATGTGGTGTGCGAAGATATGCTTCCGTTTCTCCTCCATTCTGAAACTGAAACCCCTTAAACTATTTGTGCCCTCTGTAAACATATGTCAATTATTTGCAGTAATTTTCCTATTAAGTTTGCCTAATATGTCCCACCAAATTGCATCCGAGGACC
Source organism: Holothuria glaberrima (assembly GCA_009936505.3). Classification (NCBI taxonomy): domain Eukaryota; kingdom Metazoa; phylum Echinodermata; class Holothuroidea; order Aspidochirotida; family Holothuriidae; genus Holothuria; species Holothuria glaberrima. The sequence continues at coordinate 2,609 of WURT03126395.1, read as the reverse complement.
AACAAATAATCAAAAGATTTCCACTCCCTCGCAACAGCGGTCCGAAACAACATTCTCCCTCCTCCCGTCGAAAACAGCCTAGTAGACAAGGCTTTAAATATAATACATTACACTTCTGTAAGCTGCTAGTTTTATTTAGGCTTACACTTGAAAAAGTCCTAAGGGCGAATACAAATCATCGTCCAGGACGACCTGTCTTTCACTGCAGGCGAAATAATGTGCAAATCATATTTTCTCAACCATAATTATCATACCAAAATATTATGGAGGCAACGGCGCATGCATCATTAAAATGATCAAGACATACTTGGTCCGCAGCTCCCCGATTCACACATACAAGGGCAACGATACCATTACCGTACTGTCAACATGGCAATATGACCAGGGATGCCAGTTTTTCCAAAACTCAATAGGCCAAATTTGGCAAAATTAGAGGGGAAAAAAGGCCAAGGCCAAAATAGGCCAAATGTTGTTTTCAACTATATTCTTCACCATCCCCTACACGGAGATACATTTGATGGGTTATTATTGCTTTTGAATAAACTACACTATAAAGAGATTAGTTTACACAAAATTTTCTTTCGGATTAAAAAACTTTATTAAGAACAATAACGCCATGTACATGATATGGTGATGGAAAAATGCGATACTATAATCTTGAATGATGCTATTTGCATAAACTAGTAGCCCTAGTATAAGGATTATATCATGGAGTAGTACTATCATGATTATATCTGGAGGATATTGCACATACACATTGATACAGCTGTTAGGCCTGTTAGTATTCTTAATCTGTTATACAGACTTTTGATCCGCTGTAGAATTGCGCGTGGTGCAATAACGCGGGACCGTGATTGGACTAAGTTTTGCCCATGTCATTGGCACTGTACATATCGTACCGCTTCAGAAATAAATTGTCATAATATCTGACATTTTAGCAAGATTGTAAGAATTTTCCAAAATAGGCCAAAAAATAGGCCAAAAAATAGGCCAAAAATAGGCCAAAAAATAGGTCAAATCGTATTTGGCCTAAAGTTTCAAATTTCATAGGCCAAACAAATTCAAAATA